>OVBA01009084.1:0-11223 GCA_900406435.1 Lepidium aucheri | reverse complement strand
GTTATTAGCATAACCCTAATGGCTAAACCGACTTTAAGTATTTAACCAGAATCTTCTCCTCGCTGGTCCTTGGTGAGCTTGGACACCAAGGGGTTGTCTTGATGTTGTCCTCGCTGGTTAATGCCGAGTAAGTGATCCGAGTTGTTCAGGTTGAGCTTCCCTCGCGATGGATAAGTTGAGGCGGGCGACTGAGGCTTCTTTCTATTAACGAACTGAGTGATCCTTGCCACCGAACCGCGAGGTAGCGATCCGAGTGTTGAGTGACTTCTTCTCCTTAGCAGCTAGATCTGATATTTTAGCTCCATTTTAGGCTCCGTTTTGCTCCAATACCTAGGAAAACTCCAAAACTCCAAATGCAAATGCAAAAAGTGCAAAACTAACCTAAATGGACCTAAATGCAAGGAAAACTAGCTAAACGGATACAAAAACAACGTAAAATAGTACTTTAAAACCATTAAAAATCACACTTATCAATTGGTAACATAGTTAACTACTCAATAAAGCAAGTGTTGCATATATAAATATAAAGTGTAACATACATATCGCACTACAACTACATATTTTACATTCGCAAAATAAGATTAGTGTACATTCTTTGTAACATTGCCAGAATTTAGAAAAAATATATATCTTACAATAGCTACATATATTCACAGATACCAGCTATAGAAAAATTTCATATTTATTCAAAATACCAAAAATATTAGTTATCACGCCGATACATTTTTAACAGTTCAGTCGATCTCGACGTCGGATGACCAAAACATAGGCAAAAGCTAATGTATCAATAGTAACTTAGCATGCATCCATAATCTCCAACATATAGAAATACCCAAAACAGCGCTTACACATAGCATCAACTAATCTATGGCCACATCCACGGAGATTATCACAAATACTATATAGATATTGAAAAGAGCTCCCGGTATTCGTTCCAATTTCTCACACTTGACAACATACGTCAATAGCTATCTCCTTGGCCACTTCCAAGTTTCTCACACCTCGTATAAACAATGTGAATAGGGAGTTACCTAGTACTAGCTTACCAATCAGACATGTAAATGCCGCATATGCAAACTCAGCATGTGAGACATCGGCAACTGTTGCAAAAAGGATTTTACTCATCACACCTGTAAAGAATTTTGCTGGAGCATATTGTGCTTTAGCTGACACACAAAATGAAGCCAAAACTCGTAGCCCCCACAGGTACATCGCCACAGGGTTCCACGCATCCAGGCAACTGCGGAAGAAATGCACGTAAAGAGAATCGGTGTTAGTTAAAGATATAGTAGACGTCAACTCCTCTATGTTTACATCGGCTAGAACTTCTTTGGAAAATGCAATCAAAAGCATGTAAGATCCATAAGCGATAAACGACATAGATACCCAAAAACCACAACACCCCACACGCTGGATAATATCTATTACAAGATCATGTGGAATGTGTGGTGTAGCACTACAAGAAAACAATACCAAAACTGACGGACAAAACCTACGGCAATATTCCATCGGTTTGAAAAACCTTCGGAAACCCACGGATCTCGACCGAGAATTTAAAAGTCGTAGGTTTCCATTGGTTTGAAAGGTCATCAGTTTCTGTAGGTGGCCTTAATTGATGGAAACCAACCGAAACCCATTTTCCATAGGTTTCGGTGGGTTCACAACCTACAGAAAGTGACAGACTTCGATAAAAAATTTAAAAATAATAGGCTATCGGTTTCTGTAGGTTTCATAACCGATGGAAACCTACGGAATTTAATTATCATAGGTTTCCATCAGTTAGGAAACCTACGGAAACCGACGGACACGATTAAAATTTTTTTAAAAAAGTGTCATTGATTTCCGTAGGTTTCATAACCAATGGAAACCTACAGAATTTAAATACCATAGGTTTCCATCGGTTAAGTAATCTACAAAAACCGACAGACAAGATTAAAATTCTTTTTAAAAGTGCCATCGATATCAGTAGGTTTTGTAACCGATGGAAACCTCTGGTAATTAGATTCCGTAGGTTTCCATCGGTTATGAAACTTACGGAAACCGACGGAAATGGTAGTTAGAACACATTTTTTTGGCCCATATATTGTATAGAACCGATTTTTCTTGATTTCCGTTGAATTCCATCGGATTTGTGACATATATAACTCCACATTGAGTTTCTTTTCTTTGCATTATAACTTCTATTTTGAATCAAAAAAAATGTCAAACTCAAACTTTTGAGCTTGGTTGGATGGACCGCGAGTCGATGAAACCACTCGAGAATTGAGGGAAGAGTATGCAGAACGGCTGAAAATTTTTATGCAGTTTGCCGCATATCCAAGTTTAACGCTCAAAACGGGTAAGGTGTATTTTCCTTGTAATAAATGCCAGAATATGAAGTATATCAATGTTAAGAATGTTTGTAGTCATATTTACCGTAGAGGTATTTGTCCAAGTTATAAAATTTAGTATTTTCATGGGGAAAATGACTCGAATGTTAACTATGTGAGTGGAAGTGGTGTTGGTAACCCCCGTGTTAATGATGATTTAGGAAACATGGTAGATGAAGAAATAGAAGTTAATGTGGGAACTAGCGATATAGGTGGTTTAGATGGTGGGAGTGGAGACCGGGTAGGTAATAATGACAGTACAGTCCAAATGGTTAATGATGCATATAGGGAGGGTATTCCAGTAGTCACAGAAGCTAGGAATAGGGGTGAATAACCAAATGCCAAAGCTCGAAATTTTTTTAGTATGTTAGATGCAGCGAAGAATTCGTTGTATTTTGGTTGCAGCGATAATTATTCATCACTGTTGACAGCTGCTGAACTTATGAATATGAAAACGAATTATCATTTATCGGAGAGCACGATGGATAGGATCACTTCTTATACGCGGAAACTTTTGCCACCTGCTAATTTGCATGCTACAACGTATAATGACGTTCAAAAATTGGTAAGCGGCCTTGGATTACCATATGAGATGATAGACGTTTGCGAAGACAATTGCATTATATTCTGGGGAAAGGATGTGAACGAGATCCGTTGTGGGTTTTGCAAGAAACCTCGATACCAGGATACACGTGGGAGGAATCAGGTTTCATACAAGAGGATGTGGTATTTGCCATTAGCTGACAGGCTTAAGAGGTTATATCTGTCAGATCGCACAGCGGGACCAATGAGATGGCTTTCAGAACACAATTCAGGTGGTCAAATTCTTTACCCATCAGACGCAGCTGCATGGAGACATTTCGAATCAATTTATCCAGATTTTGGTACTGAATCGAGGAATGTATATCTAGGTCTTTCCACTGATAGATTTAATCCATTTGGGAAACACGAGATACCATATTCTGTTTGGCTGGTGATTGCAACACCTTATAACCTGCCACCCGCGTTGTGTATGAAACCAGAGTTCTTTTTTTTGTCTATTCTAGTTCCAGGCCCTGATCATCCCTGTAGATCATTGGATGTCTTTTTGCAACCGCTTATTGCGGAATTGAATAAGCTCTGAGAGAACGGCAGTACTGCTTATGATGTTTCTACCGCGGAAAATTTCCAGATGAAAGTGGTGCTAATGTGGACTATCAGTGATTTTCCAGCTTATGGTATGCTATCAGGTTGGTCCACACACGGGAGATTAGTGTGTCCTATATGTCAAGATAAAACTGAAGTATTCCAGCTTAAACATGGTAGGAAGACGTCATAGTTTGATTGTCATAGACGTTTTCTTCCTTTGTGTCATCCATACCGGCGTAGTAGATCATTATTTACAAAAAACAAAAAAGTGTTGTATGGTCCACCGCCAGAACCAAATGGCACAGAAATTTTAGCGCAGTTTAGAGATTTTGATGTTGAGTCAACAACGAGATGTGGAGGAAATAGACATTACCCAATCGGAGGTGTACGTGAGTATCATAACTGGCATAAAAAGAGTATATTCTGGGAATTGCCGTATTGGAAGGATCACTTCCTTCGTCATTGTTTAGATGTCATGCACATTGAGAAGAACTTTTTCGATAATTGTATCAACATAATTTTTAACGTTAAAGGCAAAACAAAAGATAATCTCAAATCAAGGTTAGATTTACCAGATATGCGATAGGACTCCATATACGTGGCAATAGCATAGTTGGCCCTGTACCGATATTCCGATTGCGTAATGAAAAAAATGTATGTCATTATACTCCTCATGCTTTTCTTTTTATCTCCATATTGTTGTTGTACCATCTATATTATATTTTCTGTAGGTTGCTTTTCTTAATTGGATAAAAGAGGAGGAAAATTACCCAGACGGATATGCTTCAAACCTACGTAATTGTGTTGATAGTAACGAGGGAAAATTTTGTAACATGAAAAGTCATGACTGTGATGTCGTAATGCAAAGACTTTTCCCGTTGGCGTTTGCCTATTTACTACCTAGAAATGTACACAAAGCGCTTGCAGGTACAATCTTTATTTCCATATTTATAGCAGTAATTATGTATCTTATATGACTATTATAAGCATATTGTTCGATTTCAGCAGTTGGAGCATTCTTTCGCGATCTATGCTCATGTAGTCTTACGATTAACGGAATAAGAAATTTGAATGATAAGATTCTAATCATCTTATGCAATTTAGAGAAAATATTTCCTCCTTCTAAAAATAATATTGTAATGTCGTGGCATGTACCTTCTACTGTTTAATATATTAAATTCTGATATTTAAGAATCTAAGTTTTCTAATATTATGTGATCTACAATCTAATGTTAAAATAAAATATTATATCTAATTGAATTTAATCATTCTACTTTAAAAATTTAACGGTTAAATCAATCACAAAAAATTGCAATTTGCCGAGAATTCATATCAAGTACACAACGATAACCGTTTAAATAACATACTGAAACCAAAGGCATTAGAATCTACGAAAGCTGACGGTTTTAATTATAACCTACAGAAACCCACGGGTTGGATTAGAACCTACGGAAACCCATGGGTTTACTTAAAACCTATGGAAACCCACGGGTTTAATTAAAACCTATGGAAACCCACGGGTTTAATTAAAACCTATGGAAACCCACGGGTTTATTTAAAACCTACGGAAACCCACGGTTTTAATTAAAACATACAGAAACCCACGGGTTTAATTAAAACCTACGGAAACTCACGAGTTTACTTAAAATCCTATAGAGACCCAAGGGTTTACGTAAAATCCTACGGAAACCCATGAACCTTAACCTATTTCACGCAACTCCTTCTTCCTCATTTATCCGCCGCTCAAGCATCTCTTTCACTTCTCCTGCGAATCCGCCTCTCCTCTCCTCCGTTAAGCAGATTTCCTCCGTTTCTATGGAAATTATGTAAGTATTTCAGTTGTAATCTTCATTTCTAGTTAGTTTTAGGTTTTGGGTTTGAAAAAATTAGATTTTCTATGGAAAATATGGTTTTAGATGAATTTAGTGTTGTAAATAGGTTGATAACATCGAATAGAGATCGATCTCGGCATTCTATTGCAATTGGTTTCAAGTTTTTTGCATAAATCCGATGGTTTTAGTATGAATTTGTGTTGAGTGAATTTTTTTTTTCTCAGGAACAATTTTTTGGTTTCAAGAACAATTTTTTTTTTCATAACAGAACTTTTTTTTGGGATTATATGTAAGTATATATAAAATTTGTTTAGTAAAATGTATAATAAAATATATATATAATTTGTTTAGGAAAATGTTTTTTAGGATTCTTTTTTGTTTATGAAAATGTAATATAAAATTATGTAAGTATATATATATATATATATTAATACATAAATAACATCTATAAATATTACTATATAATTATATATTTGTATATATCAATAAATATATAAGTATTATTTATATATATTATCTCTATAATATAGAGATATTTATTTGTAAAACAATATATATATATGTCTAAAAAATTATATATCTAAATATTTTTATTAAATCTTTTAGTATAAATATTAGTATATAAATTCCAAGATCAATATTTTAAAAAAAATAAGGTTTTCCATAAATATTATTTTATGTTATTATTAGAGATTTTTCGTATCACGATTTCCTTCGATCACGGTCGAGTCCACCACATGTATCACCTTCTGATCGAGTGCCTGATCCGCAGACCGGGCCTTCTAGTGGCTCGCAACCGCTGAATCTGACGATCAAGCAGATTCTTAGGAGTAAAGGTCGAGGTCTTTTGAAATTCCTCGATCCTAAGCTCAAAATCCAAAACTCGAAATGGTATTTATTCTTAAAAATTTATTTTTCTTACAACTATATTTATTTTTTAATCAGCAAATTTAAATTAAATTACACCGCTTATCTTAGGTTTCGCATCGAGGGCGAAATTGTTACATACATAAACCACATGATTCAAGAACAACTTTACGGCGCATACCCTCCCTACAACAAATTCCCGTTGTGGGTTAAGGAGCAATGGTTCAAATCATTTGCGGTATTATTTTGATTTTTATTTTCCATTTATTTTATATTTTTTAAAATATTTCAAAATTAACAACTTAATTGTTTATCACCATAATTATCAACCAGCAACATTTCAACTGGGCTGTCGAGAACACACCTCTAGTAAAGAAAAAGTTTGACGAGCAATGTAGTGTCTCGTACAGTAACCACGTCTTTGCCTGGAAGACTGCATGGGAGAAGGACCCATCTACCAAACTGTATGGGTGACCACAGGATTGCTTCAAGGACTTTGTTGAGTACTGGACTTCTCCCGCCTCAAAGAAGATTTTGGATTGGAACAAGAAGAACCGTCGAGGAGGCCAAGAAATGACAGTAAAGGCGTCGGGTACCCACACCGCCGGCTGTCATGCATTCGAGCTCGTTGAGTGCGATATGGTAATTTCAATATAGTTACTTTATATAATTATTGATACTTCAAAAACTATGATGACAATTACCTTTTTTTGTAAACTGTTAAGAATGGATGCATACCATATTGGCTCAGCCTAATGAGGGGTTGTCACACTGGAAAGAAGACCAGGAAAATGGAGAACCCTAAGGTGTTGGAGGTTATTGAGAGGGTAGAACAGAGGACGGTGGAGCTCCAAACGCAGATGACTCAGGATAGAGCTAGCCCATCTACTCCACTTCTGTGTGATACCGTCAACCAAATCGTCTTGAGGTATTCTTATTATTCAAATATGGTTTATTACTATTATTTACATTTTAAAAAAATGTCTAATTATATTTGTTTTTTACAGGAAACTCCTTGCACCAAAGGTCGACAACTAGGCCTTGGCAAACTAGTTACCGCGGATGGTCAGCCTGCTGGAGTTGACCTAAGTCAAGGATTCGGTCTGACTCAGCAAGAGCGACATGAGTTACAGACTCTCAGGGCCAACCAGGCGACTATGATGGAAAGAATCAGTGAGAGTGACGAACGACATGCGCAGCATGAAACAAGGTTTGCTCTGAGTCAAGCTCAAATAGCAAGATTACTCGAACTCTTGCAACCAAGGAATTTACCGGAAGATAGTGAAACACAGGATCCGAACTTTTAATTTTAGTTTCTGTTTTTTGTATATATTTTTAGTACATTTTGTTTATAAATTAAATATTTTATTAACATAATTATTTTTTTCTATTTATAAATTGTTTTAAAATATATATTTTCAAATGTAAATAATAAAATTAATTAATTTAAAAAAAAATACCATCGGTTTCCGTCGAACATTCCCTACGGAAACTGACAGAAAACACCTACGGCTTCTTACGGAATTCGCCTATGGAAACCAACAGCGCAGACCGACAGAAACCTACGGCAGTCCTTGCAACGGAAACCTACGGCTAATAATCCAACGGAAACCTATGGATACCATAATCTACGGTCACCCACGGCATTAACCGATGGAAACCTACGGACAATAAACCTACGGTAACCCACGGTACAAACTGACGGACACCTACGGACTACGAGACCTATGGTAACCCACGGCATTGATATTCCTACGGAAACCCACGACGCTAACCGACGGAAACCTACGGCTACAATCCTACAGTTACCCACGGCAATAACCAATGGAAACCTACTACCTTGACCCATAGGTTTCCGTCAGTTTAAGCCACGGTAACCGACCAAACCGCTCAAAACCGACGACTCTAGCCCAACCACCACTTTCCATCAATTTTTATCAGAAATCGGTCTTTTCTTACGGAAACCGACAGAAAAAGCCGTAGGATTCCGTAGTGTTTTCTTGTAGGGTAGGCATGATGCAAAATGAAATATATTTGGGTTTCTGTATGATATTTTTAGCTTGGTAGGGATTATGATATTTAGACATGCTTATATAAGTGATCGGTCTTCATGTCGCGAACTGTACAGCCAACGTACTTTATGTAGATATGGTTCATGTATACCACTTTACCATATATGCCAATGAAGGTACATATGACATATTTACACTATAGACATTAATGCATAGTTAATTACTCTATAAGTTACATAGTTGTTTTCGCATACATAGATCCAAAAGACATATAATATTCTGCTACTTAGCTATTGTTCTCCCGCGCTGATTTTCACACACCATATAATAACTTCTCCTTTCTCGCGTTTATGATGTCACCAGATGTTTCAGGAAACTCTGTCTGATTTGATGTTTATATTTGTGCATAGACTTACATTGGTTTTGCTTATAGGATGCGGTTCCTAATAATATATTATATGATACAGTAATGTCTACAGTTTTAAAGGACAGGTTACATAAATATTAAAAAGCTCCTACATGTTTGTCAATATTACATACCAAATGACGCGTAAGTAAGTTCCAACTCTACATAGTATGTTAAATATTTACAAGCTACATTACTAACTGTAGGTTATATACATACAAACGAAATTTCTCATCTCTCAATCATTGTTAACCAATCAGCTAATTAGTTACATACCTACAAATGTATAATAGATAAATACCAATTATGTAAGTGAATGGATAGCTCATGTTACAATTTTGTCGCTATTATGTAGCAATATACGTAAAATAATTGTCAACCCTCCATAGTATGCTAAATATAGGGACAAATATATACTAGAAACATTAAACCAATAACACCAAATCAATAACTCATGTATTTAAAAGTCTAAGTAAATAAGCATCACCTTACATAAACATCAACATATGTTAATAATAATAGACATACAGTATAATACGAAGCAGCATCTGCAGATAAGAACATCTGTAGCATCGTGCGTCGTAACACACATTGCATTATCATCCCTGATGAATCCTCTAAAATAAGGTCTGAATCTACAAATATTTGGGTCGACAATTTCCTCCATGTGCTCACGCAGCCACTCTCCAACATGGAAGGCATACACGATATTTGGAAAACCATCAAGAAAGGATTATAGAAGGGCGTGACCATACTCGGGATCGCCGCCTACATATTCCAGCACTCCATTCGCAAATTGGGCTTCTTCGTTGCCGGATTTTGCTGCATATTGAAGATAAATAAACCAACACTCTGAATTCCCATGGTATCCAACCTCCCTAATCCCAGATGTACTCAACACTTTGGTTTCCTGCGAGAACGCAACGCATGAAAAATGAGATATACGGTGAATCTTCATCGACTAAAGCAAAACACCCAACAAATTAGTCGAAGTTAACATCTACCAGAAACTTTGTTGATAACACGATCAGAAGTAGTGTCCTACTGGAAGAGATGAAAGGACCCAGATGTAGGAAGAATAACCAACTCGTCTGACGATATTTATAAGAATCACAAGAGGAATGTCTGGATGAGACATTTTTGGGATAGGAAGGTGATGGAAATTTATATTAACCCCGATAGCGGTCTTGAAATACAGCGGCTAAGTAAAAATTCAGGGTTTTCTTTATAAGTATATACATAGCAAATTTATAGATATGTAGTCCAAATAAAAATGTACCACACTACATACGTACATCAATTATAGGGTTTCCGCGAGAAGTATGTGAATATATATAAGTTTATACATGTGTCAAAAAGTGCAAACCACCTATCCAGTTACGTCATCGTGCATTTTGTGGACATAATGTTGTTTGAATGCTACATTCCTACATATCGTCAGCTACTACATATATATTATACCAATATTTATATTTACATAGAAATGACACTTTGTATACGCATTAGAGATAAGTATGTCGACTTCTAATGTAGTAACTATGTTATGAATAACATTTCATAAGACAAAATCTATTTACAAAAAAGGGGTCCAGTAATACAGAAACCGAGAGAAAACATAGGTAAACTCACAACACATTAACTAGGTTTAGCATATAGCAAAAACCAAAGAACACCACACAAATACCACCTACTTGTATATGCCCATAACAAGGGAAATGATCCCAAATATTGTAATGCTTATAGGATGATCTTGAAGGATAACGTCCAACTTTGTTGGTTATTTGGAACACTTCATCTACAATCTAATATGTATGTTTGAAGTCTCCGACCTCTGCTAAGAATTCATCGACTAGAGGATTCCCAATATCAATCCAACCATATGCACAGTTGAACAGAGCATATGCAAATTTGGCATATAGATGACAAGAATCAGATGCAAAATGTAGTTCCCTCAAGGCCTCCTCAAATGGACCTAAAGCCACCAGAGTACGTAGCCCAGTCATATACATCACCACATGGTTCCGTGCATCTAGGAAACGGTGCAAAAAAGGTAAGTATATGGAGTCATAACTGCTTAGCAAATAAACGGAAGTGAACTTTTCAATTCTCACCTCCGCCAACACTTCTACAGACAGTGCAATCGAACACATAAATTGGCCCGAGGCAATAAAAGGACCTATATGTCGGAAATCCTCATGATCAACATGCTTGATGATAACTTTCCATTATATCCGCTGGAATGTAAGGCGGAGGCATGATTGGAAGAATACGGGAATTTGGGGTTCAGAGAGAAATGGTTAGGGTTTCTTGATGATAAAGCGGTTTTTATGCCTAGATCTACCAAATCATTGAGGTAAGTGGTTAAGTAAANCACAAAGGCAAGCTATGATTTCAAGTTGAGCTCTCAAACTAGCTAATAGGACAAAGATCACTAAAAGGCAAAATAAAACAGAGCATGATCAATCAAGAACAAAGAAATTAACATAAAACAGAGCACAAACTATTAAATAAGATAAACAATGGAATTTAAAATGAATCTAGAGGATAAGGAATGGTTAATCGGCGGATAACTCGCCGATCCAACAACGCCAAGCTATATAAGGCGAACT
>OVBA01009083.1:0-11225 GCA_900406435.1 Lepidium aucheri | reverse complement strand
GATCAAGAGAGATCTGATTTGGACCGTGACCTAAGGCTAGCACCGATGGGAGCAGAGACCAAGTGTCGTGTGAGTGATGGCTTCATCCGCCGAAGAGAGATCTTGTATGTGGGTCGGCTGTTAGATGAGTTGGGCTTAGTTTAATGCTTCCGATTTGGTATGATCGCGGCTAGCGCCGTAATGGACCAACCAATTCGGTTAGGGGTCTTCACCGTGAGAACGGTTTGATCTAGCCTTATCCTGGTCTAGGGATTGCTCAAAAGAGTTCAGTGAGTTGGGATCTGCTAGTTTATCACCGACCGACCTCCCTATCCTTTAGATCCATGCTTTTAATTTGATTTTCATCTTATTGCAATATTTGTGCTCTATTTTTAGGTTGTTTATATGTTTTAATCACTTTCATTCTATTTTTATTTTGTCTTTTAGTGTAATTTGTCCGATTCACTAGGTTGCTAGCTCACCTTAATATCATAACCTATCATAGTGACAAAATGGTAGGTTGCTTGAACTAAAATCTAGTAGTAGATAGGTTGCTTAAAAGCATCTCTGAGTATTTGATTCGACTATCCCATTAACTTCTCCACCATCCTCAATGATTTGATCTAAGGACCGAAAAACCTTTTTATCAGTTTGTTATTATGGCAACCTTAATAATCACTTATCTTTGAACTAATATTATCATTAGTTCATGATCTTTCACGTATGATATTATTGTAAGTCGTTTACGTTTGACGATTTCATATTCATTTTGGACTCATCACAATTCTATTTATATATGTTGAGTTTAATCCTTCAAACTATGTTTAGAAACCATAAGTGAATATAATTGTGTAAAATGAAGAATGAATACTTGTTATCGCTTAATATGCGAAATAACAATATAATTTGTTTGGTTTAAGTGATTATAATAATTCTATATTAGGGGTAACTAATTATTTGCCAAAGTTAGTCATAATCTAACTATATCTATTTTTGCCTAACTATTTATATTGTATAACAGCATTAATTCTTTTTTGCAAAAGTTCAAACCAAAATATTCAATTCTCCCTCCAAAAATAACCAAAATTTTAAAAAATCAGATCAATGTGTCTTTCTCACTGATATTATGTTTTTCTTCATAAAAAAAGGTCCACTCACTAATTTATTCATTTATAATTTTTTTTTCTAAATTTTGAATGTTTTCTTTAAAGTGGAAAACATTAGAGATTAGAGTCCAAGAGATCCATTGCCAGAGGATATACCTTGCTCATCTTCTCCTTATGAGCAGCACGGTGATAAAGTAGTTCAAATTTGCTCATGGAATACAAGGAAACCTCTAACCAATTCTGATTTTAGGTTAATAAAAATTGTCAAACCATGGCTCGAAACTGTAGATCTTGAGGATGATGGTCACCGGTCCAAATGTCAAGTTGAACTGAGTATTTGCTTAACGAATTCATAACTATATATTAGGAAAACAAAATTGAAAAAACCAATTAAAAGAAAAGACTATGCCAAGAGATGATATAGAATTCATTGTTTAACAAGACTGCACAATTCGTTGTTTGCATATGTACGCAATTATTTATGTTAAATATCTCAAGTAGCTCAGAGTATTTGAATACACATTTGGTGCATCTCTTTGAATCCTTATTTTTGGCCAAACTCTCCGTTTGAGTAGAGTAAAATCATAAGAATAAAAGGTTGAAGAAGACAAAAATTGATTTTTTAAAGTTAGGGTAAATTTGGGAGTTATTAGCTGATGAGGACGGCTTCGTGAAATGTAATCTCAAAAGACCAGCTATAAAATAGAAAATTGGTGACGATTTTTTAAATATCCAGAAATTGTTTTAAAAAGTCGGTAAATACCTTATTTTTTATTTCATTCTCTCCTATATTCGAACTTCTTGAAAGTCTTCTTCACTCCATCTTGTCTCCGTAAAACCAACCGTAAAACAATTTCAATTTCAATCTAGCGTAGTCTGATGGTTAAGACTCATGGGGGTGCGATAAAGGTTTTTTGTATGAGGAAAAAGAATCCGATTTAGGGTAAAGAGGTGGAAGAAAACCCTGAGGGAACTGTGGTGGGAGAAGAAATTGATGCAGTTGTTAAAGATGAGAGAGGTGGAGTAGAAAGAGTTAATAAAGACACTAGATGTGGTGGAGAAAATTCGAAAGCACAGAAATCAAAAGAAGGTGAAGATGGAACTTGTAAAGAAGAAAGGAGAGAGGATAGAGAGCCAGAGCCAAGCATGGTTCTAGACGCAAACAATGATGCAATAGTAAAGAATGGAAAGAATTTGTTATTATGGTAACTACGCTATCGAATAAAGTAGTTTTTGTGCGGGAAAGAAAGAGTAATTGAGTAGATTTGATGTAGATTACATAAAATGGTAATGTAAGTATTCTTGGAAATTACTTGTTGTCTGAATTGGTTAAAGGTCATTTATAATTGTTCTTTGTTTCAGAATACATAAGATCAGAGAGATGAAGGTGTATAGGAAGATGATAACGTTTTGGTGCACGTCTTCCTAATGAAATGCACTTCAAGCTGTTAGAGTACAAGAACAAAAAGATCTCGACACGGTGCTACATCAAATAGACATTGGAGTAATTTAAAATTTTGAGCCATCCACTCACAGCTGAAGAGAGCGAGTGGTTTACGAATCCATAGTTTAAACACATATTCCACATGCTAATGGGGAAAACTCACATGGAAATGGGCATGTGGATGCTTCTTCTATGAACTGCACGTATTGAGACCGAGAAAGAAGCTTGGTTTATTGTCAATGGTATTTTAATCTGCTATAGTCTGAGGGAGGACATACTGATCTTGAGTCCATGCTGCAAACACTATGACAGCCCATATTATAAACGACCACCTAGGAGTGACAGATTTTGGAAGAAGCACATTAAGAATGTGAAAGCCATAAGTGAGTGATGTCAAAAAAGTGTTGGAAGAAATAGTACATGATCGTAGCAATGGAAGACTAAAGGCGGTTATCTTGTATTTCATTTGTAGTGTTCTAGACTCTCCGACATAAGTAGGAAAAGATGTAATGCGGGTGAAGCCATTCCTGTTGAGACCGATGGATGATTTGAGTTTCTGTTATTAGTTTCCATGGGGGAGGTGGACCTTTGAGTGTATGTTCGATGAGATCAAGCATACGGTTGAACATTTTAAAGAGACAGTTGGGGGTAAAGGATGGGTCATTCCCTCTGGAGGTTAGTTACCTCGTAATAGTATTTATGGTAATAGTGTATGGTGTGTTTGTTAATATTGGGCAACGTTTGTGGTATGTAGTTATTGGCGTTTGAGACAACATCCGAGTTGAGAACAAACTACAGAGAAGAATGTCCACCCGAAACATCAGATTGTCCTAGGATGTGCATGTCGAAGTTCAAGAAAACTAATTTCATAGGATATTTCCTTGAAGAAACCAACCATTTCCTCAGCAAAAATGGGGTAAGTTATCCTAGTTTTACTTCGTATAAATTGTAGAAGTAAGGTCAGTTATGTGAACTAAAGTAAGAGTAGGTTTAGGTTTACAAATTGTACTATTTATTAATGGTAGAAGTAGGGTAAGTATTACAAATTATACTAATTATAAGTGGTATAAGTAGAGTAAGTATTACGAATTATACTAGTTATCAATGGTAGAAGTAGGGTAAGTATTACAAATTATACTAGTTATAAATGGTAGAAGTAGGGTAAGTATTACGAATTATACTAGCTATCAATGGTAGAAGTAGGATAAGTATTACGAATTATACTAATTAATTTTATGTTGTAGAATATTGATAGTTTAATCGTTATAGATGATGCAGAAAAAGAGTGGGTGTCTGATATCACGGAATAAGAGGAGGAGTACCTTAATGATATTGTTATGGATAGTTGGATGCGGAGGCATCATGATGGGAAAAGCATCAAATTTCGAACTATGTACCAAGAAGATATAGGTGTGCACAAGGTATAGGAATGGAATCAGCCTATAAGCGGCAACGAGGGTCAAGAAAATGACCCTAAAACCAAGTTTTAGAGAGTTGGAGGATCTTTTTGCCGTGATGCGAGAAGAGATTGAAAATTTGAGGAAAAGAGTATCAGCTTTAAAAAAATTTATAGATGGTACATATGGTGGAGATGGTGGTGATGGTACCAATATCAGAGATGGTACAAAAGGTGGAGATGGTGGTGATGGTACCGATGTTGGAGATGAGATGGTATGGATGTTAGATATCCACGTGTTGAGCTTGTAGCTGCTGCTTCCTCCCAACTGTGCGATGAAGAGGTTGGAAAACAAAAGGATAAACGCCCAGTATCTAAGTATAATCCTACCCCACCACTGACTCGACCTGGGCAAAGACAAAACTTATTTGAAGTATTCTATGTTAACGTATTTTGTGGATGAGTTCACGTATTTTGAGGTTGAATTCACATATTTTGGGGATGAATTCACGTATTTTGGGGATGAATTCACATATTTTGGGAATGAATTCACGTATTTTGCCTTTGAGTTCATGTATTTAAAGACTTCGTTGTGCTTTTTGGATATAAACTAGGGTTTATCTTACATTAATTAAGAATGTTAGAAGAGCAGTCTTAGATATGTTACAAGCATAGAGAAGTCCTAAAACATAGAGCAGATATCTTACAAGCGGGATTAAGAAGTCATAGAGTAGATATCTTAAAAGATAGATAAGATAAGTCCTAAAACGTAGATTACAAATAGGATTGAGTCTTAGCTACTCAACCTTAAGCCCAAAGACTGGCCACAAAATCTTTATGGTTTTGAATCTCCACATCTTGATCCATCGCCTTCATCCCCAGCTCAGGAATGTGTTCTTCAGCTAGGAACTTCTCCAACTGAACCTTCGTCTCCGCCAACTCTTTCTTTTGGGCAGTAACCTCCTTTGTCATCATATCAACAGTGAACCTTAGATTCTCACACTCCCCCTCGATTACGTGATCCCAACTTTGTCGGCGATACATGTTATCGTTCTAGGAGTAAAACATCAGTTAAGTAGACTATTAACACTAGTTACACTGTTCACAAAAGTTACTGTTTATGGCTTACGGATGCCTTGTACTCACAGCATGTGAAGTAAATTTTGTTCGTAGGAGGGTCATTGGTACGCTCCATGTAGATTTTGCCACCACATGGGCAATTATCTGGAATTCCCTAGTCATTGTCAGCTAAGATCCATTGACGATTTATATACTTACGTAGCTCTTATATATCCCAGCTGCGCGAGTTTCCTCATCAGAGGTATCCGAGGATGATGCAGACACCATTTAAGCTTAAATCACAAACAAAAGTGACAACAAGATTCATAATTGGGTAAACAAAATTAGAATCAAAATAGTTTACAGGAATTAGATCTAATTGCGCAAAACAAATCAGAATCAACAACAAGATTCATAATAGCTTACTGTTTGATTGTGATATGCAGATCTAGGTCGTGAGAAGAGAGAGATAGGATGTGAGAGATGAGAGAGGAATAGAGGAACATAACTGATGAGAAGTAGAAAGAAGAGAAAAGTGGTCTATAATAAGATGGGGAGAGAGAATTTAAAACTTTTTAAATCAAAAACAAAAATTTCAATTGCCGCATAAACTAAATTTTTGCTCCACCAAAATTTTAACGGAGTTATACATGGTAAATGGGTTTACAAACCTTCAAAAGAGTTATACTTTTGGTGATTTCCTTTTATCTTGGTTTACTCCACTTTTCTCATTAAGTATGTTGGTTATAGATTTACTTTATGTTTAACATATGTAACTGACAACTATTTCATGAATTAAAATTTAAAAATATAACGTTTTGCAAATTAAAGTTCATAAACATGATCTTATTTTGAAAGTAACATTGAGAGTCTATGGAATATAATGTGTGAATCTTATTTGCACGAGTAACACTGAAATTCTATAGAATATAAGTAACTTTTAATTTTCGTTTTAATTATGTGTGTAAATCTGTTTAGAAAAAGTATTAAAACCTACAATACCTGAAAAGAAAACCTATAACATAGAATGATGTCTTTCAGCGATAAAACTACAAAACACTAACAACAAACCTATAATAGAAAAACCTATATCAAACAAAAAAAACCTACAAAGCAAGATAAACCATAAACCTACATAATCAACCTTAAAAACATACATATAAGACATACAAAACTAACATTATAGACCCGCATATCTGACCATACAAACCCACATAATTGACTTTCCAAACCTACAAAAGAAGGCTAATCTTGTGATATGAAATGAAATAAACCTACAATGTGTTAGTTATAAACCTACACCAATCGTCACTAACAACTAAAAATAAATCTACCATGAAGAGCCGCTTTGAGGTTCCCTATGAAATGAGGCATGGAATGAGCCACTACAAAGAAGAGATAAAAAAAACCCTACAAATTCTGATTAACTAAATCGGCTGAAACCTGGAGACAAATCTACAAGAAAGACAACAAAAACCTACAAAATCAAAACCGTAAATTTACATAGCCAAAAATAAAATCTACAAAAGGAGACAAAACTAGTGATTTGAGGTATATCAAACCTACAATGTGTTACGTATGAACCTATAACAGACAGTGATACCAAATCAAAATAAACCTACAAGGAAGATGATAAAAACCTACAAAACCAATACCGTAAATCTACATAGCTGAAAACAAAACATACGGAAGGAGACAAATCTAGTGATTCGAGGTTAATTAAATCTACAATGAATTATGTATAAACCTACACCAAATGATAATACCAACTCAAATAAACCTACAAGGAAAACTAGCAAAACCAACAATGAAGACTATGAAAACCTACAACGAATGATGAACTAAATCAAGAACATATGGGATACAAACCTACAAAGCAAAAATGTGGACCTGGATTTCCCACAAACATACAAAGAATAACACACAAACCTACAAAACAGAAACTATAAATCTACAACGCTTTATCATTAAACCTACATTGAACGAGAAATGACTCGTCGAAATTCAACAGCAAAACCTACAAAAGCTATTACAAACACCTACAAAACACATTCATAAATCTACATGAAATGATAACTAAACTTACAATACATGAGAAACTAAAACCTACAAAGGTGACTTTTTAAAACCTACATAACTGGACACACAACCCTAAGTAACTAGACACATAAACCTACATCCACCAAAAAAGTTTCTTGTTTTCTGCGCGTTGATGTAGAATTACTTATTAATGATATTTTTATAATTTATTTGTTTTCAAAAGAAATAAGGATAAAACTGTCTTATTTCACCTTAAAAGACTATATTTGCAAATTCTATACTTTAAGTAATTAACCCATCTTTCTGGACTAGTTTAGTAATTCACCTTTAACTTAATCTACTTTTATTTTAGAAATAATGACTCAAATAGTTCAAAATTATGTCTTAATGACTTAAATAGTCTTTAAAAAGTTGAACAAAAAAAGGTGTGAGAAAAGTCACAAAAAGAAAAACTTGTCCACTTATGTACATAATTGCTATTGAAAAAAGGAAAAAAAGAAGGCAAAAGTGTTTTTTACATCGTCTTCTTCTTCTTTCTTCTTCATCTTCATCTTCTTTTTCTTCTTCTTTTTCTTCTTATTTTGATTATTCTCCTCTTCTTCTTCCTCCTCTTCTTCTTCCTCATCTTCCTCTTCCTCCTCTTCTTCATCCTCTTTTCGCGGCGTCTTCTTCGTCTTTCTTTATTTTCATGATTTCAAACTTCAAATAGAAAGTAATATACTCCATTTTTTGCGATTTTGAACTTCAAATCGTATGGTTTTGACTAAATTAATATGGTTTTCTAACATATTGATATTAATTTTGTTTTTCCTAGGGTTTGAGAGATTTTTAACCCTAAACTTACATATCTAAAGATTTAAGTCATTATTTGGTAAAGGTAATTGTTGTATTCTAAATTTGAGGGTTTAGATTTTTTGGGTTTGGTCTCGATTGTTAGTTTGTCATTTGGTAGAGTTTGATAGATTTATTTTACAATGTGGTAGACTTTGGTAGAGTTAGTTTATAGTGTGGTAGAGCTTGGTAAATGTAGTTTATAGTTTGATGGAGTTTGGTAGAGTTAGTTTATTTTGTGGTAGACTTAGTTTATAGTTTAGTAGACTTTGGTAGTTCTTTTTATAGTATGGTATATTTTGGTAGATTTATTTTATAGTGTCATAGATTTATTTTACAATGTAGTAGACTTCGGTAGAGTTAGTATATAGTGTGGTAGAGCTCGGTAAATGTAGTTTATATTTTAATAGAGTTTAATAGAGTTAGTTTATAGTGTGGTAGACTTAGTTTATAGTATGGTAGACTTATTTTATAGTGTGGTAGACTTTGGTAGATCTTTTTATAGTATGGTAGATGTTGGTAGATTGATCTTATAGTGTGGTAGACTTGGGTAGATTTATTTGATAGTGTGTTAAGACTTTAGTAGATCTGTTTTATAGTTTGGTAGACTTCAGAGATTTGTTTTTGAAGTGTTTATTGTTTCTTTTTCTCAAAAACACATATATGGGGAGAAGCAGAAGTACCCTCAGAGGGTGGTTTCAACAGAAGACTCTCAATGATAAACAAAACCATTAACTACTATTGCACATTTATGTTTACTTTGGTTTCATGTTGGTCGAGTTTGCTTGTAACTTAGCAGAGTTTAGGTGTTGCATGTTCTTGCTTGGCAGAGTTTGATCCAGTAAAGTATAGTTTGATGGTAAAGATTTGGTAGAGTTAATTTATAGAATGGTCAAGTTTGGTCAATTTATTTTATAGTATGATAGACTTTGGTAAAGTTAGTTTATAGTGTGGCAGAGTTTGGTAAATGTAGTTTATAGTTTGATGGAGTTTGGTAGAGTTAGTTTATAGTGTGGTAGAGTTTGGTCGATTTATTTTATAGTATGGTGGACTCTGGTAAAGTTAGTTTATAATGTGGTAGAGTTTGGTATATTTATTTTACAATGTGGTACAGTTTGGTAGAGTTAGTTTATAGTGTGGTAGAGCTTGGTATATTTATTTTATATTGTGCTAGAGTTTGGTTGAGTTAGTTTATAGTATGGTAGAGCTTGGTAAATGTAGTTTATCGTTAGATGGAGTTTGGTAGAGTTAGATTATAGTGCGGTAGACTTAGTTCATAGTGCGGTAGACATTGGGAGATCTTTTTATTGTATGGTAGAGTTTGATAGATTTACTTTATAGTGTGGTAGATTTAATGTATAGTATAGTAGACTTTGGTAGTGTTAGTTAATAGTTTGGTAGAGCTTGGTAAATATAGTTTATAGTTTGATAGAGTTTGGCAGAGTTAGTTTATAGTGTGGTGGAGTCAGTTTATGGTGTGGTAGACTTAGTTTATAGTGTGGTAGACTTTGGTAGATCTTTTTGACAGTATGGTTGACGTTGGTAGATTGATCTTACAGTGTAGTAGACTGTAGTAAATTTATTTAATAGTATGGTAGACTTTAGTAGATTTGTTTTATGGTTTGGTAGACTTTGGATGATTTGTTTTTGAAGTGTTTTATTGGTTTTTTTCACAGGAACACATTTATGGGGAGGAGCAGAAGTACCCTCAGAGGGTGGTTTCAATGGAAGACTCTCGATGATAAACAAAATCATTAACTACTATTACACATTTATGTGTACTTTGATAATATGTTGGCCGAGTTTGTTTGTAACTTAGCAGAGTTTAGGTGTTGCATTTTCTTGCTTGGCATAGTTTGATTGATAAAGTATAGTTTAACTCATCATAACGTACATTACTCACTCATCTAACATACATTTTCAATCACTTCCATGCTCTTACAACCATGAGACGTATCCACTAGAAAGAACCAATGAATATGGTCAAATTTCCAACTCCCACAAAATAAAACGATTTGATCCATATATCCAAATCCAAGCAAAAAAGCTCAAAAGATAAGGAATGAGGTCAAGCAACAATTATGATTTGTGTTACAATGGTGTTTGGCTGCATTGAGTGAGCAAGAAAGGATGTAGGTTATGCAATAATGAAGGTATAAAATCGTCATTTTACAAACTAGGTTAAATGAGCCATCTCTGCCAAACTCTACCAAACTAACGTAACTAACTCTACCAAAATCTATCACATAGTGAACAAGCTCAACCAAACCCTACCATATAACTCTACCAAACTCTACCACACTAGCATTGCTATCTCCACCGAACTTGTACCACATTATCAAATAAAACTCTACCACACAGTAGACGAGCTCAATCAAACTCTACCACATAACTCTACCAAAATCTACTATACTACTGTTACTAACTCCACCAACTCTACTAGAAAGGGTCCAAAGTCTACTAAAATCTACTAAACTAAAATAACTTCAAATACTTAGACCTCATCAAAATGACTTCCTAATTAGAGAAAGTTACTATGGTTTTTATTTGATAGTGCTCCGTGAAGTGGATTATGGTGTGGTTTTTATTTGGCAGATCTATGTGAGTGGTATGTACCGATATGGTACAATTTATTAATAATATTTTTGTTGTTATGTTTTTTCTTACAAATTTCAAAATGGTAAAATGACAATAAAAAAAATGATTGAGTTATTTGAGTAAATAACTTGTTTTTTTTTAAGGAGAGTATTTGTGAATGTGAACAATACACTTGGGGCATGATCTGGTGAGTCCATTTAGAAAAAAGGAGAATCTTCTATACCCAATTTTAATCTAATACCCAGAAACTATTAATGAATTATGATATCCCAATTTTAACCTTCACCTTATTTGTATTTTAAAAAAAAAATAAGAAAAGAAATAGGTTAATAAACAAAAATCATCGGGTCTGCTTCTCTTCTCCCGACGACAACGACGGCTCCGACAACGACGACGACGTGGACCAGAGCTCCGACCAGAGCCGACATCGCTGCGAGCACAAGGATCAACCTCATTGAAAGCCGCCAGAGCCGGTGCATTTGTATGTATAACCCATGAAGGTAATTAAATTCAATATGTATATAGTTCCATATAGCTCCCCATATAGCATTGTTGGTCTAATATAACTGAATCTGTATAGAACTGAATGTTGCGCCCTGCATTGNAGTCTATTCTGGGTTTCAGAATTGTTTTTCAGGTAATTTTGTGGATGTATAACTGCGTAAAACTAGAACTGGTGATATTTGTGATAAAAATCGTATAACTTGGTAAAACTAGTCTTAGTATTACTTATTTATTTAGCGACCTGCGTTGTAGAGTAGAACCCGAGTGT
>OVBA01009082.1:0-11227 GCA_900406435.1 Lepidium aucheri | reverse complement strand
TAATATAATTTTTAGTTTGTGAAAACTTAAAAGTTGATATCATTAGTTATTCAGTTTTTTATAAATGTTGATAGCATTAGTTATTTTGTTTTTTTATCTTATAATTAAAAATATATTTAAGTAATATTTTTGTGAAAAATTGAATTATTTTCTGCATATTTATTTTGGGAATATAGATTTTTTCGTTTTTATGTCTTATATATTTTTTAAAAAATTAATACTTATAATCAGAAAATATATATACTTATTCTAATTAATATATTTACTAAAATTTCGATTGTATATAAAATTTATAATATATATAATGTCTTTTATATATAATACTTACAGTCGGAAATAATATTTTTTTTNTATAATACTTACAGTCGGAAATAATATTTTTTTTAAAAAATTATTACTTACATATAAGATAGATATCTTTAAGTCGTCTTTCAAGTAATTCAGGGTAATTAACCAATTTTAATCCGAACACAGAATCTGGTAGAGGATCCGTTGGCTTAATTGTGGTTGTGTACATGAAAGAGACCTTGAAGTTATGAGTAGAAGTACAGTAAACTCGTGTTGTAGAAGAAACTGGTAGGTTTGTAATGATTTTAGTACTTTATTGTTCAAGAAGTTTTTTGAATTTAGAAATCAATTCGTTCTTCTTCACATTACAGTGAATTTTATCACCGTGATATATATATATATGTATGTATATATATCAATTAATTAGAAAATATTTCAAAATATTATAAAAGTATTCACATAGATAACTTATTAATAATGTACCTTAAAATCACCAAGAACCATATCAATAGTTTAAACATGTTATTTAATGTATATTTTCTAGAGTTTTAGAATTTTAACTTTAACTTTCGAGATTTATTTTTTGGGTTTCAACAAAAAAATTTCAGAAAAATACACGGTGTAAAAAAACAAAAATCGAGAGAAAAAGAGTACAAAAATCTTTGGTGTTGTTAAATTTTTCCCGAGATGTTTTTTATATCGACTTTGATTGAAATTTTTGTTCTATTAGAATTAAGAATATCATTTGTTTGATTTTCCGTAAATATAAAGTATTGGGATTTGGATTAGGAATATTTCAATAAAATACTTTTTCTGTTGTTTTCTATTGTGATGACAATAATATTTAAACTAATACTCTTATGAAAATACAAATAAACTTATTTGTTAAAACAAACGAACTCATTTCAAATTTTTTATCAAAATCCAAACAAAAGATTTATTTTTAAACAACCGAAATTCAAAACTTAATTGGTTAAAGAATTTTTTTAAAAGCAACAAAAATAATATTTTAATTGGTTAGAGATTTTATTTAGAACCAACAAAAAATCTCAATTGGTTAAGGTTTCTTTTTTTAACATACGAAATTCAAATCTTAATTGGTAAGAAATTCCTTTTAAAATTAATAAAAAATCAAATCTTAATTGGTTGAAGTTTTCTTTTTAATTGTATGTTTTTATTGAAATCTATTAAAACCAAATTATTCGTTTTTAAAAATAATCTTATCTAAACAAAAAGATAAATTAATTAGTTTAAACAAATTCCAATCAAAACAAATTTATGGAGTTTAAATCTAATCATTAAATTAAATATAAGGTATTTGGTTAATTATTGAATTAATGTTATTATCATAATTTAACAAACAAATTATGTTTAATCAAGGATCTTATCATAATATTAACTAACTTATTTGTTAAAATAACTATAACTAACAAAATCAAATTAAAGTTCAAAAACAACCAATCAAATTAAGGTTCAAAAAAGTGACCAAATCTTAATCAGAATCTCTATTAACGAAATAAATTTATTATATATGGAGATTTAGATTAGGAATATCTCAATACTATATTTTTTTGTTATTTTTATTGCGTTGACCAATAATATTTAAATTAAGGTTCTTATCAAAATCAAAAAAAAATATTTGTTAAAACAAAAAAAAATCATATTAAGGTTCTTATCAAAATCTCAACAAAAGATTGTTTTTTTAAACCAACAAAAATCAAATTTTAATTGTTCTTTCTAAACCAACAAAAATCAAATCTTAATTAGTTAAAATTTTATTTTTTAACAAAAAAAATTCATATCTTAATTGGTTAGCGATTCAGAAGAAAAAAATTGGTTAGCGATTCTTTTTTAAACCAACGACAATCAAATCTTAAATGGTTAAATTTTCTTTTTTAATTGTATGTTTTTATTGAAATCAAATCAAAAGAAATAATTAGTTTTAAAAAATAATCTTATCTAAACAAAAAGACAAATTAATTAGTTAAAATAAATTGACCAATCAAAACAAATCAAGAGATTTGAAATCTTTATTATATTATTACAAATATACAAAAAAATCTTATTGCGATGGTTTTATTATAATAGAAATATCAATTAATTAGAAAATATTTTAAACTATTATAAAAGCATTCACATGAATAAATTATTAATAATATACCTTAAAATCACAAAGCACCATATCAATCGTTTGACCAAGTTCTTTGGTGTATATATTCGAGAGGTTTAGAATTTTGACTTGAATCCTCCAAGTTTCTTTGCTAGGATTCAACGAAAAAATTTTGAAGAAAAACATGACGAAGAAACAATAATCGAGAGAAAGGGGTGTCAATTTTGTTGGTATTATTAAATTTTTCCCGGGAAGTCTCTTATACAGACTTCAATTAAATTTATATTCTGTTAGGATTACGAATATATTTTGTATGATTTTCCCTAGATATAAAGTATTTAGTTAGTTATTGAATTAATGTTCTTATCATAATTTAACAAACAAATAGAGTCTATTTAATTAAGGATCTTATCATAATCTTAACAAACTTATTTTCTTGTAAGAACTTAGAGAAAACATGATTGATTTAAAATTCGACCAATCAAATCAAATTAATAAAAATTTATTGCCACAAAAAGACAAAAATACAACCGAATCATGTGACAAATTATCTAAACAAATCCAGACAAATTAATTATCTTATACAAATCAACTATTCATAGATTTTAAATTTCTATTATATTATTATAAATTATACGGATAATTCAATTCTATAGTTTTACTATAATAAAGATTAGAAAATATTTTAATTATTATAAAATATACAAATAAATAAAATATTAAGAACATACCTTAGAATCACAAAGAATCATATCAATGGTTTGACCAAACTCTTTAGTATATACTTTCCAGAGCCTTAAAATCTTAACATTAATTTTCCAATTTTCTTTGCAGGGTTTCAATGAAGAAATTTCTTTGAAAAACATGATTAAAAGAATAAAAAATTGAGAAAAAAAGACTTGTCGTTGTGAGAAAAAACTTTCAAATCTTTTGAAAATTGTGATAATTATCCTAGGGTGGGTCTTCAATAGATCTTGTTTGTTAGTTTTCCTATTAGGATTAGGAGGATTGTTTTTAATAGATATCGATTAGGATTAGGAATATAATTATTCAAGAGATTAAGATTGTAATACAATATTTCAAAGATAATCTCAAAGTAGGCGAGATGTGATAATAATAATCAGAATATAATTAATTAATTCATAATATTTAATCTAGATAATAATAATTAATTAATTAGCTACATAATCTTTTCAGAATATAATTGTGTGAAAAATATTATGTGATAATATTTTCTAGTAACAATACAACTTAGTCCAAAACAGATAATATAACACGGTATTTAAGTTAATGTTATGCTTTTATTATATAAGAGAATATTATGTGATAATATTTACTAGTAACAATATAACTTAGTCCAAAACAGATATAACACGGTATTTAAGTTAATGATATGTTTTTATTATATAAGAGATGATGATGGGATTTAATAATAGCAATAATAATTGTTGGGCTTAGACCCATTAGTAATTTCGTCGACAGAATTATTGAAAGCTATAGAAAAGGAAAGTATGTCGAATTACAGGCTTAGGCTTTAAAGAGAAGAAAGGCGGGAAACGCTCTGCAGAATTCATACTCGTCGAATTTTCCACCAAGGAAAAATTGCATGTTTGCCTTTATTAAGTTCTCTAATAGATTAGCACCGCTAGGGCCAGTCTCCTTCGATGATTTGATTTTTCAAAAAACTCTATTACATTGCTTGTGGATGGATATACATTTTTATGGAAGTCATTTTAAGAATCTGAATCTTGATACTCATTGGTAAAAAAATACAAATGATCACCATCTCTAATTACATTTACATCATCTATTTCTGCGTTTTCTGCATTGGTGACCTTTGTGAAGCTTCTGAATCCAAATTTTTCACCTGCATCATAATTTATGGCTCTGAGAAGCTTGGTATGGAGAAGTATTTGTGTTTCTTAGGGCATTAAGAGATTAAAAGAGCTTACCTGAAAATCTTAGAAGCTCTTCGATAGAAGCGGGTAGGATTATCAACTTGGACAAATCTTTTCCCTGAGACTTGATCAAGTGAATGGTAACTCTTCTATCTTTTGGTTTTACAGCTTCGTGTTGTTTGATTGGGATGTTGGATTTGCAATATGGATATGCGAGACCTTTTCCACTGAGTTCTTTATTTGGTTTTTCTCCTTCTTCTATCTCTATTTTATGTTCTTGAGCTCCTCTCGTATCACCATAATCACCTTGTTTTGAATCCTTCCATTCATTTGGCCCCATATTAATGTTCTCTGTAACATTCAGTTCTTGAACACTGGCGTTTCCTTCTTCTCCCTTTGGACCACCACTAAGCCACTCCTGCAGAAGTGAGTCTGGTTCTCTATTTGAACCTTCAATAGCTATCGACTGTTGCCCTCTAAGTTTCTGCAAATTTTTTCAATCATGAAATGAGAAATCACTTGAATTAGCTGGAATATGTTGCCCCATACATTGTATATATTGCTTGCTTACCATAAAGAGATTGTTCATTATGAGGCGTCCATCTTGAATATGAGCTTTCATTGCACTCATTAGGGATGTTTTGCTTATTCTTAATATCTGAGATAGTTCAGTTGTCCTAACTGTGAAAGGTTGTGGTGTGTAGCATAACACTCCAATCTCTCCAAATGCATCTCCAACAACCGCCTTGCCATGAACCTGATCTTCTTCGTCGACGTAGGCAGTAAAATCCTGCACACAAATCACCAACACTATGTTAGAAGGGAACTGGGAACATTACTATACAGATTTATTGGTTTTTTTTTCTTCTTCTTCATTACAGCCACTCACCACTGCCCCTGAGACTAAGATGTAAAGGTCCGTAGGAGCTTCGTTCTGTAAGATTACATCTTCTCTAGGTGGGAAATACTCGGCATCAACATCTGAAACCTTAGTCGGAAAAGACATGTCAAGTTGGTAACTTTGTGGAACAAAAGAGAAAAAGAAAAAGAATACATGCGAGTATTTTTACCAGCTGAAATAGAAAGTTGCGAGAAACTCCTTGAAATAGGTAGACGTTACGAACAATTGGGAAGAAGAGATAGTTTGCAATGCTTGATCGAATGGCTTTAGGCAAACCATTCAAGGTCTCTTGTTGTTTCAGACCCTCTGTTTTGAACTTTAAGCAGATATGTGATAACATCTGGTCTTGTATGTTTGGTGGGAGTTGGTTTCTTGATGCAAACTCTGAAGCAGCTCTTACGGTATCTCTCTGTTGCATTGAAAGAATCAAGTTGGTTTTTACTTTACAATTGGATTGACTTGAATTTGAAAGAAAGTGATTTAAAACTTACAAAAGTTCTGGTGCGGCTAGTCCAGTGAACCACTAGATTGGTCATATTTCCAATGAGGTACGATGTGAATCCAAGGTTGAAGAGCATGAAAAACACATCAAACAACATTTCCCTTGGATTTTGAGGATGTAAGTCTCCATAACCGGTTGTTGTTAGGGTCGTAATTGACCAGTAAAGAGAAGTAACATATCTACTCCATATGCTTGTCTCTTTGAAGTTTGGGTACACAGATCCAATCCATGTTTTTGCTGGATCAGGATATCGGTCTGCAATGAGGTAGTTGAAGCATCCAGCACAATGAATTGCAAACAGAGTTACCTGATACGTTGTAAAGCTGTTATTCATCAAGTAGTAACATTTGTGGATGACAAGAAAAAGAGTTTTTTCCTCTGTTTTTGTGACTTACCGAAATGAGTTTTGTGCATCGTGTCCAGAAATAGTTGAAACGGATATCTTTCTCAAGCCTGAAAACAGAGGAAAAATGAGAGAGTGACTGAGCTCTATGTGGATTCTTCAAATGGTAATTCGTTTAAAAATGAAAGAAAACGGTTTGGTATTAAAAATAAGAACCTTGCAAAGAGCGAGCTAACTCGTCTGAGACGCCAGAGCCTGAGCATACTAAGAACTCTGAATCCCATTTCGCTTCCATTGTAATTGAACAGAAGACTCAGTGACTGGAACGGAGCTGTCGAGCAGACATCAAAGGCGAACCAAGTCGAAAGATACCTGATAAAATGTTTCATAATGAAAATCTTATTCCTTTTGAAAACGTCAAGTAAAAGTGTCTTTATGTACCTTATGGCTATCTTCTTAGGATTATCGACTAGAAGATAAGAATGGCTATCTAGATACGCAACGAAGAAAGTGAGAACGATATCAATGGCAAAGAAGCCATTGACAATGTTGTCTATGATGAAAAGTGCGTCTTTCTCGTAAGTGATGAAGGCAAACTCAAAAGGACAAACCCAAGCTGAGTATATCACAAGAATGATCAGCCACATCTCCCATGCCCTGAAATCCAACATATAGCCACAAACTCAAGTAAACAACAATATATATATATATATATATATATACACAGAAGCAAGAACAAGACTTTTGAAGATATACAGAACCTGAAACGTGGATCAAAAGGAGAGATTATGTGTTTACGGAGCTTTGTTGTTTGGTTAATTCTTGCACCAAGAGATGGTAAGAGATCAGCAGAGAGGAAACTACTGTGTTTAAAAGTGTTCATATTGTATTCTTCTACACAAAATCTTTTGAAGAAGTTTCTGGTGCAAGAGATTGACATCGTCCTTGTGTTGAGGTGAGCTTTGTCTTGAACAAAGGTAGTTATAAATATATTGATGAAACTTGTGACAATTTTCACAAGCTAACGAACTTTTTCTCTCTCTCTCACGTTTTGGTTTCTGACCTTTACTACACCAACTTGCTCTGACCCATTTCTTATCGTTTTCTAAAAGGAGAAAGAAAAATAGATTAATTTAATATATTATTGCAGGGGGAGGTTTTCTAACTGTTTTTGCACAAACTCAGTGCACCATTAATGCTGCAAAAACTTAAAAGAAGGCTTACGCAAGAAATGATTAAGAGGGTGAAGAAAGGAGAAAGAAACAGACTAGTGTTGGTAAGTATGAGGAAAAAATAATAACATGTTAGATGGAATTTTAGTGGCAGACACTGAGATTTTACAGCAGCGATGCTCAGAGGAAGAAGAAGAAGAAGAAGGACGCAATCAATCTCTGGTAATGGAGTTTCTAGTCGATGAGATTGTGACTATGGTGGGATTTCCATTTACTTGACATTTGAGACTGATATATACACACACATGAATATATGTATGTGTGCGTAATTTAATGGAATATCTTGTGTTTTTATTACAGGAATCATGAAATGGACCAGGGAAGGTATCAAGGAAAAGATTGTCAGAATAGAATTTTTAAGGGCCAAAAAGAGATAACGAAGATAAGTAAATTCTACTATTCGTTAAGTATCCAACAAAATACTTTGCGATATGCAATTTCAATACACATTTTGTATTTAATTCTCTTTCGTAAAACAAGACCTACAAAAAAAAAATAATACAAAATTTGTAGATTCTTACGTGGACAGCTCATACGTAAGTAATCATGACACGTGGACCAATACAGGCTTCCACATCAGCTGTTTCTTGCTTTTAATCGAAGTTAGAGCATCATTATTGATGGTCTCTTATTTAGGGGATCTTAGAGAAAAAGTGAGTTAAAAAATATATTTTTGTTTTGAGTTTTTAGGTGTGATTAATGGTAGTTTCTTAAGTGAATTTTTTAGGAATTAAAAAATAAAAACAAAAAGAGGAGAGAGAGTAAAACAGGAGAGAGAGTAAAACAGGAGAATGAGTAAAAAAGAAGATAGGGTAAAAAGAGGGGAAAGAATAAAAAGAGGAGAGGTAGTGAAAAGATGAGATAGAGTAAAAAAAGAACACAGACTAAAAAGATGAGAGAGACTAAAAAGATGAGAAAGACTAAAAAGCGGAGAGAGAGTAAAAAGAGGAGAGAAAGTAAACTTTTTAATAATAAAATAAGCTAAGAAACCATTAAAAGAGTTTCTTAAATAAGAAACTTTCATAGGATTTTTTAAGGGTTTCTTAAGTTTTTAATAATAAAATAAGTTAAGGAAAACCCTAAGAACTCCCCAATAATGATGGTCTTAGTGTTTTTCATCGTTGTTTCTTATTAATATAATATTATTATTTTTTGAGAAAATTTGATTTGAGAATTCAATATTAGTTTTGACCTTTATTAGTAAAAAAATCTTCAAATCTCTTATTAATATAATATTAATAAATATAAAAAATTCTAATATGTTTTATCACTTATCTATTTTATAAATACACAAATATACTAATTTTAATTTAAAGTATCATTTTGAAATATTTTAAAATTTTGATAAAGTTTTCTATGATTTAAGATTTAAATACTTTTTTAAGTATTTCATATTATTTTTTTTTATTAATTATTAATGCAATCATATAATTTATAATAACAATAAGTAAAACAATAATAAAACTGATAATCATGATATTATCTCTTATAATACTTATAAGTATTTATGATTTTTTCATATTTTTATAATAAAAAATTATAATTATTTATGTTTTTGTCTTATTTTTAGATTTTAAAAAATCTCAGAATCTTTTATATAATTTAATATTATTTTCTAAATTATATTTTAAATAACTAAATATATATAAATTAAACTTAAGCATAATGGATCTTGTTCGATTGATAATTTTCTTTTATAATTTATAAAAATATTAAAAATAAAACTAATAATATTTAAATGATTTTAATTAGTTCGTAAATTATGAAAAGTTAAAATTATTACAAAATAACTCAAGCCATCTCAGAATGAACATATGTCTCATGAGAGAGAAAAATGAGGGTTCTCATGGTTTCTCACTATTTTCTAATAATTTTTTTATTTTATTTTAATTTATTAAATCGGTGAGAAATTTAGTGAGAAATTCCCAATGAAAGTGGTCTTAGTGGTAATTATTAATCAAGAGGGATTTTTCAAAAATAGCCTTAATGACATGTACCATTTTCAAACTCTACCATTTCTTTTGAAAATTAGGAGAGAAAAATTGTCATTAGAAAATATGTTTTGAAAAATAATATTTTGAAAAAGACATTTTTAATAATTCATCATTGATCAATCGTTTATGTGTCTAGAGTTTTCTTTTTGTTTTATACTTGGAAAGCTCTGATACACTTCCGCTCGTTTATTCTTCTAATTATACTTTTACCGTTAAATCCTTTATTGTGCACAAACATCTAATCAGAAAAATCTGACACGGCAGGTAAAAAAAGATAGTAATCAGAAAGTAAAACCAGACAATAACTTCTGTCTCTCACTAGATTACATAATGGAAACAGACTGAAGTAGCTAGCGACAATCAACTCGTGTATTTCTGTGATAATGTTTTCGCAATCAGGGATTTCTTTTTTTCTTCTGTTTGCGAATATCTCATTCTGTTCAATGTTATTAAACCAACAAAAGAAAAGCTCTCATTAATAAAATAATTCCAAAACGTAAATTATCCTATTAACGTTTTAAACTGCTGGCTATTGATATTCTAATTAACCACTCAATCTAATTATAAAAGTCTCTGCTTAATCTTGCACACATGCAAAAGTGACATTGGGTCCAATTCATTCACTATATTTTATTTGTCGTTATTCCTCAAAGAGGTCACACAGTTTCGGACTCAGAACCATGTTACATGACAAGGCATTTGATGAAGTTTTCTAGCACCCACTTTCTTTTGTTTACAACTCTTCACCAATGTTTTATTATAATCTTGAATATTATTTCTGGCTTAATTGGTTACTTAGTTTTACTCAATCTCATCGCTCTGAGATTTAGAAAATAAACTTTGATATAAAGATCAAATTTTTTATTGATCCAATTGTTGATAAAAATAAAAAATTTGATTGTTGTTTCTAGACAATATATTTTGGATATTTAATGTCATTAGTCATTTGTAAATTAAAATCCTTTGCGTATTCATTTATTTTGCCTGTTTACTATATTAGTCTTATCATGATAATCCGTTTTAATAATAATTAGAATTATGTCGCACCCATATATAGTTTTAGCGATGGAACATATCGGGTTTAAATAATCCTCTTAATTAATTTGTTATGTTGAATCATATACATGTGAAAATGAAGATTCAATCTCTGGTTAAGACACAAATTAAAGAGAAAACAATAAATGTAGTTAAGAAGGAGAAGCGATGAACCAGATGACATTGTCGAACATTCTCTATACAGTTTAATGAGTGGGTCGGTCCGGCTACATGCATGGCACTGTCTGCATTTCACAATTTATGTCACGTGCGTTTTATAATTAAGATTGGCTTTACAATTGCTTCCTCTCTCCCCTTCCAACCTTTTTCTATAATAATTATAATAAACTTGAATACTCAATCACTATATTTTTACCAAAATATCGCAAATTATAATTATAATTAAATCTTTGAAATCAATACGAATACAAAAGCTGGCTATATCTACTTCTATTAAAGCGGAGGTCATATTTTCTTAAACACCCTACACTTTTCAATATTTATAACAAATCCTTTTTACTTTATTTTTTAACAAAAGGTCACTTAGCTTTAATTACAGGAACAAACAAATTACACAGAGCGTGGAACAATAAAAAGCTCCTAAATTATAGCAACAACTACACAACCCACTACATCTCAACTTCGAAATAACTGATCATTCTCTGTCACCGAGAAACCTTCTCTGTAGCTTTATATACTTCTCGCACCATGTTATCACTTTTTTGATTTGCAGAATTTTAAAATGGCTGAGAAAAGTGTTAACCTTCCTTCTCATTCTTCTTCTGAATTTGCTCTGTTCAACATTCTTAAACCTTGGAATCCGTCTTGGAAAGTCAGGGTTAAGATTCTTCACAGTTGGAAGCTTCATAGGGAAAACCTCGGCGATTCCTTAGAGATGATTCTGTCCGATGAAACTGTGAGTGC
>OVBA01009081.1:0-11229 GCA_900406435.1 Lepidium aucheri | reverse complement strand
GGTTACTAAACAAGTGGTGAGAAGCACATGAGTCAATAACAAGAGTTAGACATTTTTGAGAGTATAAATGCTAGTTTCAACTCTATAGACGGAGTTGGTGTGTTTAGAAGATAGACCCGAAGGTCCCTACAATCTTACCATAGATATCTTTTTCACATCTGATGCTGCTTCATCTATCTCTCTGTTTCCTTCTCCTACAATCTTCTCTGCTTCTTTTGTCTCCGCCGTAATCTCATTCTGATCTTCTGCTATAAGAACATCTCATCACTAAACTAAAATCTAGCCTCAAATATACTCAGAAAAAATTTATTTAATTGCTTAAAAAATTTACTTATGGACTTATTATTTAAAAAACAATTCCATGATTAAATAAATATTTAATTAAAACTTTTTTTTCTCTCTCAGGCACTTTTATCGAAACCTTTCCCTCATGATTTTTTCCTTCCTTTTTAGGCAAATGCAACTTTTGAAATTTTGACCTAATGAAAGAAATTTGAGGAAGCACCTATTTTGGGAAATAAACCACCACCATCAAAACTTCATCTCCGAGCTTTCCACCTTCAAATTACTGATGTGGCGTGCGCAAAGTATGAAGACGGACTGCTCCCAAGTATTTCCTGCTGCAGTTGACCTTGAGCAAACATGCTGTTGAAGTTTTAGTCCGCATCTCAAGGGCCATAATGAGCAAATTTCTGAAAACTCTCCTCTCAAAAGGGTTAACGAAGTTAATGCTGAACCTTTAAGTGTGGCTTTACAGAAAACCCTCTACCTTAGAGAGCCGAACTTTCCCACCTCTAGTGGAGAACCTTTTTGAACATGCTGTTTTCTTTCAGCTTTTACTATTATTAATACTCTTTTGCAGATCTGAAAACGTAAAAGAGAAATAATAAAAGATTACCGGGAAAGGAAATATCTCCCCTCTGAGAAGATGAAGGCCATAGAAACAAACACTGAAGCTCCACACATCCCTAGGGTCAGGGCCTCCTCTTTCGACAACTCAACTCTGATGAGAGCACATGCCCTAACGCTAGTGGGCAGAGTCACAAATCCAAAACAACAACGCATATGTTCACTTATCCCCTTTCTCTCAGACCTCTGGAAAACCTCACAGAGAGCTATTGGGGCTGATCTTGGCCAAGGGTGCTTCCAGTTCCAATTCAGCTGCGAAGAAGATTTGCAACTTGTCCTTGACAACAGACCATATCATTTTGCTAAGTGGATAGTCATTCTTCAACGCTGGGAGCCAACCATAGACAACAATTTCCCATCTCAAATCCATTTTGGGTCAAGGTGCAGGGTTTACCACTACACCTATGGTCTGAGAGTACAATCCAATGTATAGGGAACAACTGTGGCTCATACATCTATGGAGAAATCTCTCCTATGGCAGCCTGAATGAGAGTTGTGGTCAATGGACTACAACCATTAATAAAACAAGCTATTGTAGAATTTGACAATGGAGAAGAGGTTTTGGCCCACCTGGAATATGAAAAGCTGGGAAAACATTGCAGTGAGTGTAACAAGCTGGATCATGAGCTAAAAGATTGCCCTCTCTAGGGAAATATACCACAACCCCCTCAGAACATCAACATCCCACAACATTCAAGACGTGAAACTAGGGATAGGAACAGCTACTCCGAACAACAACGGACCCACTATCAAAACCAAATACAGAGCCAACAACGCTTTGATCTGGAGAAACTCACACCAAGCTATGTCCGAGAAAGGGCACCTCTATCAAAACGATTTTCATCCCTGTATAGATCACACAATGGCACATCTAAGCAGCACTCAAGCTATGAGAAAAATGATGAAGGAAACAGATCACAACGACATCTCAAACCTCAACAAAGAATTCTAGATAAGAGACCCTTCAAACCTCGGTCAGCTATTGTTTAGAGAGAAAATCCAAAAACAACGCTAGAGAACCTGTCCAATCCCTCCATCTAATAGAGGAGGATGCTGCTTCTTCTAGATCACGAAGATATGCTCAGGAGAGAATAGCATCGCCTGCTGAGGACACAACAAATGTCACAGCAAAAGACCTTACCACGGCACTAGGAGAGCTAAAGAACTTCATACTCCAATATGCCAGTTGTGCTGACCCAACAGAAAGAGCAGCAAGAAATCTGAGGTTAAAACAAGCTGAAAACTCTGGGATGATGATAGAAGCAGCAACTAAAATGGCCAGAAATAAACTCACCGACAAGGTAAACTCCCAAGACAAGAATACAGAAGGACAATTTTCACCTCGAGTTCCTGCCACACAAAGGTTAGGGACACAAGTCATGAACACATACAAAGATTCTGAAACTGCTGAGAACACCCGTGTACCTACTATGCAACGTTTAGGACTTCAGGTGAACATTCTAGACCAAGAAACTGAAGCTACTAGAAGTTCCGGAGTACTAGAGGGACAACATTTTGACCAGCAATCATCGCCAACTTTAGCAAGTCTATTATGGCCTAAAAAGGCTCCAATGAAGCGGAAGCTAGGGTGTCCAGTTGGGAGGAAGCGAACCAATGCTAGTCCTCACCTACTCCCAGGTACAAGCACCAAAAAGCGAAAAGTAATCCAAAACAAGATCACCCCTTGGTGTAAATTGATGCTGGAAACTTAACCCAGAATGGAAGAGAGTAGCAAAAGAGCAGAGGAAAAAGGAAAAAATGGATCACAGAATGCTGCTAAATTTCCTCTTATAAGAATGCAACATCAACAAAGCACAAACATAGCGCAAAACAATGAGGAGCACGACAACAGACTGGTTGATTTTCAAAATCCACTAGATTCTCTTCCTTAAAACTAATGTGCTGGAACTGTCAAGGTTTGGGAAACCCCTTGACAGTTCGTCGTCTTCGGGATTTACATAAGTCCATATCCCTAGACATAATTTTCCTAATAGAAACTAAGAATGTTGATGACTATGTAATAAAAGTGATCAAAAGTTTGGGTTTTGAGCAGTCTGAAACAATCCCACCTCAAGGGCATGGCGGAGGAGGGCTAGCCTTGATGTGGAGAAAAGATTTAAACCTTAATAATATATCAGCAGATTCAAACCTCATCGATGCTAGGATCATCTTTGAAGGAAAAAGCTTCCATTCTCGATTCACTTACGGTAATCCTGACAGTTTCCAGAGGGAACACCTGTGGAAAAGAATAGAAGACAAAGCTGAATTCTATGATAATCCAATCTTACTAGCTGGAGATTTAAATGATATAAGAGGAAATGAGGAGAAGCTAGGCGGACCATAGAGATCTGAAGTATCATCCTTTCGATCTTTCATTGCAACTTGTGATCTCACAGAACTACAACACATTGGAGACTCCTTCTCATGGCGTGGAATGCGATATTCCCACTTAGTTTGGTGCAGACTAGATAGAGCCCTTGCAAATAGCAAATGGCTAGACCGTTTTCCTACAGGGAAACAAGAATATTTGCGTTTCAAGGGGTCAGACCACAAGCCACTCATCATCTCATGTGATTTCCAGAGGCAAAAAAGGAAAGGCTTGGTCTGCTTTGATCGCAGATATAAGGATGATACTGACCTCAAAAAGCTCATCTCGGAGGTTTGGAATAAAGAGCCTACAACAACGGTACACAAAAGGACCACCTCCATCCGAACAGCGATCATCCAATGGAGCAAAGAGAAAAAGAAAAACAGTGAGAGTAAAATTGAAGAACTTAAGATTGCTTTGGAAGTGGCCATGGTAAGCCCTCAACCAATGGAACTTCAAATTCATAATATCAACAATCAGCTCCAAAAAGCTTACCTCGAGAAAGAAGCCTTCTAGAAACAGAGAAGCCGGCTCCTATGGCTTCAACTCAACCAGAGGGAAGAGAGCAAGAAATAATCTATCTTTAATAGAAGATGAGACTGGAAGGGTGATGTACAAAGAAAGTCAGATTGCAAAGGTCATTGTTAAATATTTCCAGACTATCTTCACGTCAAATAACTTCTGCAGTTGGGAAACTATTAATGAGGCCTTAAATAGAAAAATCACAGATGTAGATAACGAGCTTTTAACAAAAATACCGACGGGGAAGAAATCAGACGGGCAATTTATGAGATGAATGGAGAGAAAGCACCAGGGCCTGACGGACTCCCGACTAGTTTCTATCACTCCAACTGGCAGGAAGTAAGTCCTGCGATTATCTCCAGATCCAAGCTTTCTTTCAATCAAATGCTCTCCCTGCAAAAATAAATGAGACGTACATCAGGCTAATCCCCAAAGTAAATGCACCAAGGAAAGTTATAGACTTCCGACCCATTGCTCTTTGCAATGTGTATTTCAAGATTATTTCCAAAACTCTTACTAAGAGACTGCAGCAACTGCTACCAAGACTAATCTCTGAGAACCAATCGGCTTTTGTCTCAAACCAAGCTACCTCAGACAATGTCCTCATCACCCATGAGATGTTGCACTACCTAAAGACATCTAGTGCTCAGAAACAAAACTACTTTGCCCTGAAGACAGACATGAGCAAAGCCTACTATAGATTGGAGTGGAACTTTATCTGAATGGTGCTGGAATAATTGGGCTTTCATAAAACTTACATTGGATGGGTTATGCAGTGTATAACAACAGTAACCTACTCAGTCTTAATCAATGATGCACCGAGAGGGAAGATCTACCCACAGAGAGGGATAAGACAGGGAGACCCACGCTCTCCATATATATTTATCCTATTCGGGGAGGTACTTTCAGGTTTATGCAACCAGGACCAAAACCAGAACAAGCTACTTGGTCTACGCATATCCAGAGACAGTCCTAAGATCAACCACCTCCGATACTATGTTATTTTGGTCAGCAAAACCTAGCAGTGTTTCTATGCTAAAAGATATCCTAAAGAGATACGGAGAGGCTTCTGGCCAGTGCATAAACCCCACGAAATCAGCAATCACATTCTCAAAAAGGACCCCTCAGCAAACACGAATTAGACTGAAATAGGAACTGAGAATCAATCAAGAGGGGGGAGTGGGTAGATACCTCGGACTCCCAGAACATTATGGCAGATCAAAGAAAGACTTATTCACATCTATAGTGGAAAAAATCAAGCTCAAAACCGACAACTGGGCATCAAAATTCCTATCAACGGTAGGAAAGCTCACAATGATTAAAAATGTACTGTCCAGCTTGCCCACATATGCGATGTCTTGCTTTAAGCTCCCCATCTCACTATGCAAACGAATCCAAGCTACCATGACTCGGTTTTGGTGGGATGCAAAACCTCCAAAACGGAAAATAGCATGGATTTCGTGGAAGAAACTGTTAAGAAACAAAAGAAAAGGCGGGTTGGATTTCAGAAATATCAAGTCATTCAATAAAGCAATGTTAGGCAAGTTAGCATGGCGGATCCTTACCCACCCACACTCTTTGCTAGCAAGATCGATGAAGGGAAAGTACTTCAAAAATGCTGATTTCCTGGAAGCATCAGCATCTGGCAATGCCTCTCATGGCTGGAGAGGTATTCTATTGGGACATGATGTTATTAAAAGAAACACGGGTTGGGCTGTGAAAAATGGAACATTAATTAAGCTTTGGCAAGATGCTTGGCTCCCCTTTTCTGGCCTTACACCGCCAATGGGTCCTCCAACTGAATATTCAGAAGACTCAAAAGTGTCAAATTTGATGACAACAAATAGAATAGCCTGGGATGAACAAAAGATCCTAAAGATTCTTCCACACTATCTACCAAACATTCTTAAAATTCAGATTAGCAAATCAGGAGCGGAAGATAGGAGAGTGTGGATGAAGAGTAGCAATGGAGAATATACAGTAAAGACTGGCTACTATTCACAATTAGATGAAGACCAAGCAGAGAATATAGACAACAACACAACAATGAACTGGGTAACACACATCTGGAGTCATAAAACAGCACCAAAGTTAAAGCTCATGCTATGGAAAGCTGCATCAAATATTCTACCAGTTCGAGAGAGGCTAGCAAGCAAAATTGCAGATATTGATCCTAAATGCCAGAGATGTGGAGACTTAGAAACCATAACTCACACTTTTTTCTACTGTGATTTTGCCCAAAGGGATTGGAACTCAGCTCCTCTCCACAATTTACCACCACTACCAGAGGACTCAACTTTCACGGGGCTGTGGAAGTTGACAAAGCTGCTGAAATACCTTCCTCCAACCAGAACCGGTGAAACACTAGTAAGCTCCTGGCTACTCTAGAATTTGTGGAAAGCTAGAAATGAACTCATCTTCAACAATCGCTACTTCACTGCCACTGAGGTAATCACAAAATCAATAGTTGACTCAAAAGAATGGATCACGACACAAATTAAGGACGAGAAGCATCACACCAGAAACAAAATTCTACCTACTCCTACATCGCACTCAATTACCTGCTTCATAGACGGAGCATGGAAACACGATCAAGATCGAGCAGAGGTTGGATGGATCTTCTCAGGCGGCTGCCTTCAATCGCCGATTACCTGATCCGAGTCCTTTGACCACATCACATCGCCTCTGCTTGCGGAAGCTTTGGGCATTAGATCTGCATTAGAAGACGCTTTGGAGCGAGGGTTTAGTCACATCACTCTGTTCTCCGACTCCAGTCTTCTTATCCGGAGCATCAAGACCAGATTCTCACCGCCGGAACTCCATGGGGTATGTTCCGACATCACCAATTTATCTGCACTGTATGCATCTATTTGTTTTGATTGTGTATCGAGAGAGAGAAACAAAGAGGCCGACTGTTTGGCTAAAGCTGCTTTATTTTCTGCCTTTATTAATGTACCAAACTCTACCTAACATATTAAGTGAATTAAATGGTTTTTGACAAAAAAAATTGCTTAAAACATCACATGATCAAAATCTTTGATAGGTCTAAAGATAATACCTTCTTCCTCAATGTCCTCAGTATCACCCATGTTAAGACTCTATAAACAAAACAAAATAAAAAAAATTCAGATAAGTATTAATAGGATAAATGGTTTTTTTCTTTCAAGCAAACTCATTAGCACTTACATTGAAATCGAAATCTCCAAAGTTCATATCCGCTCCTCCTAATGGTAATAAATCAAAGATCAATTAGCTAAACTCAACAACAGAAGATAAAACTAACTTAAAACTCTTCCAATTTTAAGAAATCCTTGTTTTATGTTTACCTTTATCTTCATCTTCATCAACCCATTTATCCCAATCAACTTTCAAGTACACATGAGGTTTCCCTTCTTGTTTAATCAATCTGTTCCACCATTTGCTCTCAGATTTCTTCACCATTTAACATATATGCCTCGAGCTCACACTCGTCTTACTCTCCTGCCAATCATCCGAAAATCAACATCTTCAAAATCCAAAACTGATCACAAGAATACAAGGGAGAAAAAGGACACGTTAAATGTCTGCTCTTACGTTCACATCGACATTATCAAAGAGATCAAGGTCCACCTCTCTACGGTGTCTTCAGCTTTACATCTTCAGTGTCAGGTAATTCAACAGTTATGTAAACCTTATCAGACCTTGCGCCCACTTCACTGTAGGATGTCGACTGGAAAATTTTTGAAGCATATTACAAGTTTAGGACCAAAAACTCGTAAGAGTACCAAAACCATTTCATAACCAAAGATTATAAATTCCATAAGAAGAGCACTCAGTTACCAGCTTTCACGTTCGTTTTCAACTCAGAAAAAGAAATTACTTTTTTTATTATACATAAAAGTTTTTGTATCATGTTTAGACTTAAGAATCCAGCTAGCTACTAAAAAAATAGTTGTTGACGTCTATAAAGGGCTGTTGGGCCTGAACAAATAAAATTCGGTTTAATTCTTTCGTTAATTATACTCTTCTGAATCATTGAGTCGTTTTAATGAGTGGCTCATGGCCTGTATATGCTAAACCAAATCAGATATGTCTGCGTGAAGTCCCACATCATTGATCTGAGTACAAAACTTGCCGTATACATAGGATTGAGATAGCATTGAAGGTCACGACCTTACTTGAACAGGATCTGTTCTATAGGCTCGTACCTCTGTGTCCTTAATTTCTAAGGAGACAGGCCCTTAAACCTGGCTGATGAATCATGACCTTGTGATCAGAGCGTGATTAATGGCCACAATCGTCTTTGAGATGTATCCAGTGCTATAGAGGATCGTTACTCGGCTTGGTCCTACCTTGCCGGGGTGGTCACACGGCAGTCTGATAGGTTCTTTTTTTTACAGTCTAGATATGTCTAGCCATGGGCATTCCATTTGGTTTCGGTTCCGGTTCTTTTGGTTCCGAACTCGAAGTAACCAATAGGTACCTATTCAAATTCAGTTTGGTTTCTGTTCGGATATTTCTATCTAATTTCTTTTAAAAAAATCAATAAAATCATTAAAAACCCATAAATTAATTATATAAATTGAACATTTTAGTTTTTTTAAGTAATTGTAGTTCAAATAGACTAACAAATTTGGATCTATAGTTATAATTTTGGATATTTAGACAAGTAAATTCTACATAAATAATTATTTTAAAATATATAACTATGTTTCGGTTCTTTCGGGTATCCATTCGGTTCTTGATTCCGCACCTATGCGGTTCTTGATTCCGCACCTATGCGTTTCTGATTCTTTCAGTTCTTGAATTTTGGAACTGTTTGGTTAGTTAACCAGTTTCGGTTCGGTTTGGTTCCTTATGTTTCAATTCGGTTCGGTTTGATATTTCAATTCTGGTTTTATGCCCAGGGCTAGATATATCATCGCGAACAACTTTTGTATTCTTTGTTGAGTAAATATGTATATAAGTTGTGAGATCAAAGCCAGAAACTTGAATTTGTATTATTATTGTAATAATAAAACCTAGTATAGACCAACCATACACGTATCTGTGTTCCATGACTGATTAGACTAGAGCAAGTTCATGAATACTGGATCTATATGCCTAATTTAAAGCATTTTGAATGATGGTCTCGTAGCTTCTTCACTTGGTGGTATTTGCCATAATTTTTGAAAGTTTGATGGCTTTTATATGTGTTTAATCTAGTTCCTTAATTTATATGTGTTTAATCTATTTTATAAAAAAATTGCTTCCATCTAATTTAAAACTCGGTTTTTATAAAAGAATATTTATAAACGTATGGTACATAACATATCTGAAAGCAAAATAAAACGTTGGATAAAACTATTTTTCAGTTCGATTCAAATCAGTTCTTTTGATCTTTGGTTCTCATAGTTTTAGAAATATGTTAAACATATTGATATCGATTAACATTTGTTCGGTTTCGTTCTTTTTGATTTTAGTTCCAAATGAATACTTGTGACTAAAAGTAATTAAAGAACCAAAATTATTAATACAATAGTCAATATAAATAGTAATAGAAAGTAATCAAGTAACCAAAAACTAAACAATAGTTAGTACAGAGTTTCGGTTTTTATTTGGTTAACTTTGATTCTCACATAAAAACTGGACGTGAACTGAAGTGAAATAAAAATAAAAATTACCAAAATATTTAAAGTAATCGAAAGTAATCAAGTAACCAAAAACAAAACAATAGCTAATACAGATAGTTTTGGTTTTTATTTGGTTAATTTTGATTTTCAGTTAAAAACTGAAGTGAACTCAACTAAAATCCAAAATTATCAAAATACTAAAATTGAACAGTTATGTACTAGGAACTGAAACCGAACAGAGTTTTCGATTCAATTCGGATTTCTTTTTTGGTTTCACATTCACCAAAATTCCCACCATTTGCACCCATTATACTTGTATGGTGGAGTCAAAGGAATTCAACCACTTCGTATTTTTGAGAGCAATTATATTGTAACATGATCACGTACTCTATTTCCATTGATGATGATACGTAATACACATTAAATCATATTCAAATATACAATATTATATTATTCAACCCATTCCCAATCCATTTAAAATTTACTTTATCCTATATCTGCCAGTAAGACACATATGAAAGATATAATGATTGGTTTTGGACATTGGATTATTATTCTGAAAGTGATAAGGCATGTGGAAGACTCATGATTCATCTTGTTAATAAAGCCATATATTAGCTGTAATTTCATTTATGTAAAGGAATGTGACTAAGATTGTAATTATCTCAGCTGCAATCTCTTTGAATCTTCACAACTGTTTTCAGGAAACTCGTAGTTGTTTTCCTCCCAAGACTTATTCGAAAGCCTTAGATAAACTTAACCATAAGCAAGAAAAAAAAGTATTTACCTAAACACCTTTAATATATTATAACATTTGTGATTAGTGACCAAAACAAATTGGTGAGTAATTAAATGTAGTGTAAATCAGGTTTCCTAAGACCTAAACAATATTAGTATGGGTTACAAAATTCTATAAAATCGAATTCTAATGAATAAAACTCTGGCAATGAAGTTAACTACTTGATCAAAAATATTTTTCTAACGTTTAAATATAATCAACAAAAAGCAAGAGTATAGTTTCCATTTGCACTTGATTGGAAGAACAAATACTATAACGTAACTTACAACATAAAAAATGTATATCACTTTCCCAAAATAGAAGGAAAAATCATAACAATCGAGATGAAATATCATTTGGTTTCACTCTCAAATAAAATAATAATAATATAAGAATGAACAAGAAGAAAAAATCATTTTCAAAAGAATTATATGAATTTGCCTTAGCTTCTATTCCCATAAATCAACACCATTGTTATGATAATTGAAGATGGTGAGAGACGTCAATGTATTGAGGAGAAGAACACGTGGACTTAAGGTATTGGATCAAGTTCATGAAGACTTGAATCTCGCATGCAATCCTCAAAGCACCATCGTAAGAGTGACCAAATTCTTCTTCTGAAAACCGGAGGAGATCAGTGAACAATGGGTGAGTTAAGAAATCAGCATCCATCTCTAACTTGCATTGAGTATCTCTGTCGTTTCCGACATAAACTCGGACTCGTCCTTCTTCAGGTAAGTTGGTTCTTTGCCTGAAGCTTTTGGCTCCACAACATAGTAGCTTTTTCACTGCGTTTTTCATCTTCTTTTGACTTTTATTTTTGGTTTTTGGATTTGTGAGGTTTCTTAAGTATATTGAGAAACTTGTGGATATACATATATATATGTAAAGACTTTTAGAGTAGAGCAAAAGAAGAGGAAGGTCAGAGGGAAAGAGACAATGGAAAGCCGCGGGAAATTGGTTGGATTGTGGGGCCTAGTTAAGTAACTTCAATTGTACGAGATTATATCTCATTTAAAATATATATATATATATATATATATATATACTAGTTGGTGACC
>OVBA01009080.1:0-11233 GCA_900406435.1 Lepidium aucheri | reverse complement strand
TACATGGAAAGGAGAGAGATCAGCAACATTAAAACTTGAAGAAATGTTGAAATCACTTGGCAGCTCCAAGCGGTATGCATTGTTGTTGATTTGTTCTAGCACTCGGAATGGTCCATCACCGCGTGGCGAAAGCTTGGACTTGTGCTTGTTCAAGAACAGTTACGAATGCATGTGTACCCAAACCCAATCTCTCGGTTTGAATGTCACAGCCATGCGCCTCTTGTCCTCTCTTTGCTTGATTGCTTAAACCTTCTTCTCCAAATTCTCCTTAACCATGAGATATAGCTTGCAGACCATCTCGGCCTTGGCACTTGCGTCCTTGTCAAGGTAGTGGCGTGGAGGAGGTGGTGTAAAGTCCATGGGTGTCAAAGGGTTCAAGCCATAAACTACTTCAAATGGTGAAAACTCAGAAGAAGAATGGTTAGCTCGGTTATAAGCAAATTAAACCATAGTTAAACATGAGAGCCAATTGTTAAAGTTCTTACCGACCATAGCTCTAAGTAAAGTACCTAAAGTACGGTTTACCACTTCAGTTTGACCGTCGGTCTGAGGATGACAAGTGGTTGAAAAGAGCAATTTGGTGCCTAGTTTGCGCCACAAAGTCCTCCAACATGGCTCATGAATTTGGTATCTCTATCGGAGACAATGGTCATTGGAACTCCATGTAGATGCACCACTTCCTTGAAGAATACATCGGCGATTTGTGATGCATCATTGGTCTTGTCACAAGGTATGAAGTGGGCCATCTTTGAGAAGCGATCCACTACAACAAAGATGGAATCCTTGTGTTTGATCTTTGGCAAACCTAAAAAAAGTCCATAGAAATATCCTCCCAAGGAGCATTAGGAATAGGTAAAGAAAGATAAAGACCATGAGGATGCGACTTAGCTTTGGCCTTGAAACATGTTGCACATTTGATGCACAACCATTCCACATCTCTCCTTAGGTGCGGCTAAAAGAAATGCTCGGTCACCATGGCTAGAGTCTTGTCAACACCAAAGTGTCCTATAAGTCCTCCGCCATGCGCTTCTCTAAGTATCAAGTCCCTCATTGATCCTTGCGCTCTGCACAAGCTCTTTTCCTGAAACAAGTACCCTTCATGGATGTAATATGACCCAAAGCTCCTTTGTTGCAAGCTTGATAAATGTCTCCAAATTCTGGATCCTCATTGTAGTTTTTCTTGATAAACTCAAATCCTAAAACCTTGTCGTCCATGATGGTAATGAGGTTGTGCCATCTACAAAGAACATTCGCAATTACATTCTCCTTCCTCTTCTTATATTTTATGACATAGGGAAATGTCTCCACGAATTCTAACCACCTTGCATGCATCTTCTTCAAATTGGTCTAACCCCTCAAGTGCTTCAAAGTCTCATGATTGGTGTGTACCACAAACTCTTTGGCTAGTAGATAGTGTTGCCAAACTTCTAGGGCTGGAACCAATGCATATAACTCCTTGTTGTATGTTGGGTAGTTCAGAGTGGCTCCACTTAGCTTCTCACTGAAGTAAGCTATAGGTCTTTTATCTTGAGTCAACACAGCTCAAATTCCCAACCCGGAAGCATCACACTCCACTTTAAAAGTCTTCTCAAAATTTTGCCAAGCCAAAACCGGAGCATTGATGAGGCATGACTTCAGCTCGGAAAAGGATCTTTCTTGTGCTTCTCCCCATTTGAGTGGAACATCCTTCTTGATCAGGGCAGTAAGAGGAGCAGCTATGGTGCTAAAGTTCTTGACAAAACGGCGGTAGAAGCTTGCCAAGCCGTAAAAACTCCTTACATGACCGATTGATGTAGGTGTTGGCCATTATTCAATACTTTGATCTCTATTTATCTACATGAATTTTCTGGGAACTTATGACAATGCCTAAAAACACAAGCTCATTAGTGCAAAATGTGCACTTTTTAAGGTTCGCATAGAGGCTTTCTTGACGAAGAGTCCCTAGTACTTGCTTAAGGTGCATTAAGTGCTTGAACAAACATGAACTATCAACAAGAATATCATCAAAGTATACCACAATGAACTTACAGGTGTAAGCCTTTCAGACTTGGTTCATGAGTCTCATGAATGTGCTTGGTGCATTTGTGAGTCAAAACGGCATCACAAGCCACTCATACAAACCTTGTTTTGTTTTGAAGGCGGTCTTCCACTCATCACCTTCCTTCATTCGAACTTGATGATAACCACTCTTGAGATCTATCTTGGAGAAGATGGTGGCTCCATGAAGTTCATCTAGCATATCGTCTAAACGTGGAATAGGATGGCGGTACTTGATGGTGATGCTGTTGATTGCACGGCAGTCCACACACATTCTCCATGATCCATCCTTCTTTGGCACGAGCAAGACTTGAACATCACATGGACTAACGCTCTCATGGATGTATCCTTTGTCCAATAGATCTAGAACTTGTCGCTCTAGTTCCTTAGCTTCTTGCGGATTGATGCGGTAAGACGCACGTTTGGTAGTACGGAACCAGGCACAAAGTTGATATGATGTTCTATGCCTCGGATTGGTGGTAGACCAGCTGGTGTCTCTTCTAGAAACACGTCTTTAAATTGCTCTAAGAGCTCACGGATCCTTGGTGGCAAATCTGCACAAGACATCTAAAGACAAACATTCTCTTTGAAGAGCATTAGTAGCATGGTTTGCTTGGCACACAAGGTTTTCTCTATAACACTTGGAGTTACAAAGAGAGAAGGTTTACTTACCTTGGTGGACTGAACCATCTTCAGCTGAAGTTCATGCACTTGTGCTGGTGTCAAAGGTGCCAAGCTATTCTTGCGTTTGCCATCCACGAACTAGTAGAAGTTGGTGCGGCCATTGTGTAGGGCCTCTTTGCCAAACTGCCACAGTCTGCCAAGTAGGAGATGCCCATCGCATGGGAGCTACATCACATAGTGCCTGGTCTTGGTATGTTCCAAAACTCAACGGAATGGTCACTTGCTCCGAGACCTTGATCTCTACTTTGTCGTTGAGCCATCTCAAGCGGTACGGCCGTCGATGCTTTGTCGTGGTGAGACCTAATTTCTCAACCAAAGACTTTCTAGCCACGTTAGTACATTAACCACTATCTATGATGAGACTACATACCTTGCCACTTATGGTAAATATCGAGTGGAAGATATTTTTTTTTGTGCAGTTTGATCCGGCACAACCATAGAGCTAAGAAAGCGGCGAGCTACATGAAGTTCTCCTACATGAAGTTCTCCTACGTCCATCTCGTCCTCATCTTATGATTCATACTCTCCACCATTTGTGAGAATCATGGTCCTTCGGTTTGGGTATTCTTTAGCCATATGTCCTCGACCTTGACACTTAAAACACACAATGTCACGAGTTCTAGTAGCATTTGAAACTTTACTAACCTTAGGTCTTTGACTCTTAGCTGGTTCTTGATCAGCTTTCTTGTGACGAGTCTCTTGCTCAATGGCCTTGCCTTTTTCTTGCGGCCTAGTGGCGGGTGCGGTCCAAGAGTTGTTGTTCTTGGTGTAGTTGGCCGCAGCTGTTTTTCTCTTGATGTGCTGCTCATCATGTATGGAAAAGTGCAGCAACTCCCTCAACTCATGATATGGTTGTCTCTCCACCTTTCAAGCTATACGGTCTTGTAGTCCGTCCCAAAATTGCGCCATGATAGTCTCCTCCGGTTCTTTGGTTTCTAGCCGATTCTTCAAGCTCTCAAATTCATCAAAGTATTCCTCCACGGACCTATTTCCCTACACCAACTTACGAAACCTTTTCTGTAAGTCTCTATGGAAATAAGGAGGCACATACCTTTTTCTCAAATTAAACTTCATCTCTTCCCAAGTGGTGACTTGGTTGTAGTGATGGCATCTACGTTTGGCCATGTGACGATCCCAGCATGACAAGGCGTTGTCCGTGAGTTGAGCAGCAGCAAAGCTCACTCTTTTGTTATTAGCATAGTGATAACACTCAGATATATATTCCATCCGCTTCTCCCAATCAAGGTAAGCTTCCGGATCCACCTTCCCAGCAAATGTTGGTGCGGTAAGTTTTGGATCGATACCGCTATGTGTCGGATCCTCACGTTCTCGGCCACGATGTTGTGGTTTGTGGGTTCAGTTAACTCGTCGTCTAGGAGGATCATCCCGGTCTGTTTCAAGGTTGACTTCACGGATTGAGTCACTATCTTCATCATTGGTGTGATTAGACGCACGCGTGTTGCCCGAACGCGGCTCTAAACGGTCCATACGGGTGGTAAGGGCTTGAAGTTGAACAAGGAACTGTGCAAGCGTATCGGCTAGGTTTTGTGCACTTCCATTGCCTTCCATGTCGTCTACACACAAAAAAATAAGAGTAGTTAACTTTTCTTTTTTTTTTTGTAAGAAACAAATGTAAAAACGTGAGAAAGAGGAAAACACAAAAATAGAAAGAACAACTTAAGGAAACAACACAATTCTCTGCACCCTACACGAGTTTAGAGATCAAAAAACCGATTTCGTTGTCTTGTACAATTGAAAGCTAAGAACCCTAGCTGTTACAAACAAGTTATAACTCGGATCTAAGCAAACAATGGTTGATTCAACTCGAAAATCAAATCTAACAACCTATGCGATAACTGTGAAGGAAATATTGAATTAAAATGAGATAAAAACGAAAGAAAGGATAGATACAACCTTTTAGGAAACCTTTGGCTCTGATACCAAAATGATACACGCCTCAAAGTTCTTCTCTAAGGTTGATGGGAATGGATCTTAATCAAAAGGAACCGTGTGTACTTCCTTTGATAAGAAGATGATGTGCGGCGGAAGTGGTGGAATTAAGAGCGCTCCACAAGAAGAATGGTAGGCTTCTTGATACACTTGAACACACTCTCGATCAAGGGGAATCCTCTCAAGATATCAACATGTGGTTTGAACCTCTAGACAAGCGGCTAAGCTCTCTAACGGCTAGGTTTTCTTGTAGAAGAAAGTTCGGTATTTATTGATAATCAAAAGTTGAATGTTACATGGCTGCAAGGGGACCTTATAATGGTCCTATCAGCTATCCCTAAGGCCGATTCAACTCAAAACAAAACAAATATAAGATGGGTCGCAGCCCATTAAGAAACAAAATGACAAATTTCTAACTTTNGGTTGTGGCCTTGCTTCACAAGCTGAAGCCTTGGCTCACTTTATTAAACGAAAATAAAAGCCTATGGACTCTAAGACTCTCTAGTCTAAGGTGCTGGAGCCATTGGACTTGGTGGACCTGAAAAAACATTTATATGGAACACAAAACATACCTTGTTGAACCGGATGAAAGGCCAAGCCTTGTTGGTTGCTTCCAGCTCAAGTCTTGACGGTTTTGGGTACTCTTTGTAAGCTTCTTGGAGGTTTTGAATGTATTTGTTCTCCTCTTGACGTGTGGCTTGGTCTTGGCTTGAGTTCTTGGCCTTCTCCGTACTTCTTGAAAAGACTTCAATATGGCTCTTGTTGATCTTTGTGTGGTTCGGTGAAGGAGCATCATCTTCCTTGCTCAAGACGTCTGCTACAGCTTGCGTGCTCTAGCTCTGGTCATTTTCCTGCTTGGTTTAACCGGCTTGATGTCTTCATCACATGTTGTGAAAAGCACATGAGTCAATAACGAGAGAGTTAGACAGTTTGTGAGAGTGTAAGTGCTAGTTCAACAATCTCTATCAACTTATGGTTACTAAACACGTGGTGACAAAAACATATGTCAATAACAAGAGAGTTAGACGGTTTGTGAGAGCATAAGTGCTAGTTCAACTCTCTCTATCAACTTAAGGTTACTAAACAAATGGTGAGAAGGACATGAGTCAATAACAAGAGAGTTAGACTGTTTGTGAAACTATAAGTGCTAGTTCAACGTTCGCTATCAACTTATGGTTACTAAACAAATGTTGAGAAGCACATAAGCCAATAACAAGAGTGTTTCACGGTTTGTGAAAGTATAAGTGCTAGCTTAACTTTCTCAATTAACTTAAGGTTACTAAACAAATGGTGGGAAGCCCATGAGTCAATAACAAGAGAGTTAGACGGTTTGTGAGAGTATAAGTGCTAGTTTAAAATTCTCTATCAACTTAAAATTACTAAACAAGTGGTGACAAGCACTTAAGCCAATAACAAGAGAGTTAGATGGTTTGTGAGAGTATAAGTGATAGTTCAACATTTTCTATAAACCTAAGATTACAAAACAATTAGCAAGAAGTACGTGAGTTAATAACAAGATAGTTAGACGGTTTGTGAGAGTATAAGTGCTAGTTCAACATTCTCTTTTACTTTAGGTTACTAAACATGTCATGAGAAGTACATGAGTCAATAAGAAGAGAGTTAGACGGTTTGTGAGAGTACAAGTGCTAGTTCAACATTCTCTATCAACTTAAGGTTACTAAATTACTGGTGAGAAGCTCGTAAGTCAATAACAAGAGAGTTAGACGGTCTGTTAGAGTATAAGTGCTAGTTCAACATTCTCTATCAACTTAAGGTTACTAAACAAGTGGTGAGAAGCACATGATTCAATAACAAGAGAGTTAGACAGTTTTTGAAAGTATAAGTGCTAGTTCAACGTTCTCTATCAACTAAACGTTACTAAACAAGTGGTGAGAAAGACATAAGTCAATAACAAGAGAGGTAGACGGTTTATGAGAATATAAGTGCTAGTTTAACGATCTTTATAAACTTAAAGTTACTAAACAAGTTGTGAGAAGCACATGAGCCAATTACAAGAGAGTGAGACTATTTGTGAAAGTATATGTGCTAGTTCAATGTTCTTTATCAACTGAAGGTTACTAAACAAGTGTTGAGAAGCACATATGTAATAACAAGAGAATTAGATAGTTTATGAGAGTATAAAGACCAGTTCAACGTTATCTATTAGCTTAAGGTTACTAAACAAGTGGTGAGAAGCACATGAGTCAATGAAAGTTAGACGGATTTTGAAACTATAAGTGCTTGTTCAAGGGTCTCTATCAATATAAAGTTACTAATGAAGTGGTGAGAAGCACATGAGCCAATTACAAGGGAGTTAGACGTTTTTGAGAGTATAAGTGCTAGTTCAAGAGTCTCTATCTACTTAATGTTACTATACAAGTGGTGAGAAGCACATGAGTCAATAACAAGAGAGTTAGACTGTTTCTGAAAGTATAAGTGCCAGTTTAAAGTTCTCTATCAACTGAAGTTTACTAAACAAGGGGTGAGAAACACATAAGTCAATAACATGAGAGGTAGACGGTTTGTGAGAGTTTAAGTTCTAATCATACTTTCTGAATCAGCTTAAGGTTACTAAAAAAGTGGTGAGAAGCACATAAGTCAAAAACAAGAGAGTTAGACGGTTTTTGAGAGTATAAGTGCTAGTTCCATGACCTATATCAACTTAAGTTTATTAACCTTGTGGTGTGAAGCACATGAGTCAAGAACAAGAGACTTAGACGGTTTGAAAGAGTATAAGAGCTTGTTCAAAGTTCACTATCAGCTTAAGGTTACTAAACAAGTGGTGAGAAGCACATGAGTCACTAACAAGAGAGTTAGACAGTTTGTGAGAGTGTAAGTGCTAGTTTAACGTTCACTATCAACTTATGGTTACTAAACAAGTGGTGTGAAGCATGTAAGCCAATAATTAGAGAGTTAGACAGGGTTTGTGAGAGTATAAGTGCTAGTCAATGTTCTCTATCAACTTAAGGTAACTAAACAAGTGGTGAGAAGCACATGATTCAATAACAAGAGAGTTAGATGGTTTGTGGAAGTATAAGTGCTAATTCAACATTTTCTATCAAGTGAAGGTTACTATACAAGTGGTTAGAAGCACATAAGTTAGTAAGAAGAGAGTTAGATGTTTTGTGAGAGTATAAGTGGAAGTTAAACGTTCTCTATAAACTTAAGGTTACTAAACAATTTGTAGGAAGCACATAAGCCAATAACAAGAGAGTTAGACTATGTGTGAGTGGATGGTGCTAGTTCAATGTTCTCTATAAACATAAGGTTACTAAACAAGTGGTGAGAAGTATATGAGCTAATAACAAGAGAGTTAGGTGGTTTGCGAGAGTATATGTGCTAGTTCAACGTTCTCTATCAACTTAAGACTACTAAACATGTTGTGAGAAGCGCATGAGTAATTAATAAGAGAGTTAGACAGTTTATGAGAGTGTAAGTGCTTGTTCAACATTCTCTAACAACTTCTGGTTATTTAACAAGTGGTGACAAGCACGTAAATCAATAACAAGAGAGTTAGACGATTTGTGAGAGTATAAGTGCTAGTTCAACTCTCTCTAATAACTTCATATTACTAAACAAGTGTTGAGAAGCACAAAAAGTCAATAAAAAGAGAGTTAGAATTTTTGTGTAAGTATAAGTGCAAGTTGAAAGTTCTCTATCAACTTATGGTTACTAAACAAGTGTTGAGAAGCAGATAAGCCAATAATAAGAGACTTAGATGGTTTGTGAGATTATAAGTGCTAGTTCAATGTTCTCTATTAACTTAAGGTTACTAAACAAATGGTGAGAAACACACGAGTCAATAACAAGAGAGTTAGACGGTTTGTGAGAGTATAAGTGCTAGTTTAAAATCTTTATCAACTTAAGGTTACTAAACAAGTGGTGAGAAGCACTTAAGCCAATATCAAGAGAGTTAGATGGTTCGTGATAGCATAAGTGCTAGGTCAACATTTTTGATAAACTTAAGATTACTAAACAAGTGGCGAGAAGTATGTGAGTGAATAACAAGAGAGTTAGACGGTTTGTGAGAGTATAAGTGCTAGTTCAACGTTCTCTTTACCTTTAGGTGACTAAACAAGTCGTGAGAAGTACATGAGTCAATAACAAGAGAGTTAGAAGGTTTGTGAAAGTATAAGTGCTAGTTCAACGTTCTCTATCAACTTAACGTTACTTAACAAGTGTTGAGAAGCACATGAGTCAATAACAAGAGAGTTAGACAATTTGGAAGAATATAAGTGCTAGTTCAACGTTCTCTATCAACTTAAGGTTACTATATAAGTGGTGAGAAGCACATGAGTCAATAAAAAGAGAGTTAGACGGTTTGTGAGAGTGTAAGTTCTAGTTCAATGTTCTCTATGAACTTATGGTTACTGATGAAAGCGTTTTGATACTTCTATCAAATAAATTGAGCATAGTGGTAAGTAAGGTGGAAGTTGTCGAACCAAATACTCAAAGATGCTTGTAAACAACCTATCTAATACTAGATCCTTGTCCAAATAACCTACCATTCTGTCACAACGATAGATTATGATATTTAGGTGAGCTTGCAAACTAGATAATGGGACAAAATACACAAACTGACAAAAATAAAACAGAATGGATATGATTAAAACAGAGAAATAGCATAAAAATAGAGCACAACGATTGCAATAAGATAAAAATCAAGTCAAATGCAAGGATCTAGAGGATAGGGAGGTTCATCGGTGATAAACTCGCTGATCCCAACTCACTGAACTCTTTTGAGCGATCTCTAGACCGGGACTAGATTAGATCAACCTTCTCTCGCGGTGAAGACCCTTATCCAAATCAGCTGATCCATTACGGCTCTCGCCACGATAAGGCCAAATCATAAGATTTAAGCTAAGCCCAACTTGTCTAACAGCCAACCCACATGCTAGATCTCTTTTTGGTGGATCAAGCCATCACTAACAAGGCACTTGGTCTCCGCTCCCATCAACGCTAGCCTTAGGTCACGACCCAAATCAGATCTCTCTTGATCAGGGAGAGATCATCATTAAGTTTGGCCAAGTTAGAAGAGATCGGAGTTCAGATCATGGCTAGAACGGCGAGGGAATCAACGGATTCACCTCCGATCGCCCTATCCTCAAGATCCACATGGATCTACTCGCGCCTTATTGTGAGAGGGCAGAGGAGTAGGGATGATCTAGATTGCATAAACATAAAGAAACTTAAATGAAATTGTAAAAAGTAAAGATAAACAACAAGATAAACTTAATTCATATAAACTTCAAAGCATAATCATAAAGCAATAATCATAAAGAGTACCTTAAACAAAGCTAAAAGAAACAATAAAAATAGAGAGTTTTTCAGCTAAACAACATATGATTGATAAGAGAGTGATTAGAGAGTCTTTATAGGGTTATTTGCATAACTCTAATGGTCAAACCGACTTAAGTTGATCAACCAAGAATTTCTACAACTCTTGCCCTCGGAGTTCTTGCGCGATATTGGGCACCGAGGAGTGATTATTGTCTTGGTCCTCGTGGGTTGAGACTGAGTGAATGGTCCAAGTGTAATCCTTGCGGTGAAGAGATTGATCTTCCCTCGGGATAAATAGGTCAAGGCTTGTGACTGAGGCGTCTTTTCTTGAGCGTTCTGAGAAGTCCTTACTCTGCGATCCGCGAGGTAGTGATCCGAGGTTGCACGATCTTTTTCGCCTAGCAGCTGATCCAATTGTCCTTAGCTCCAGTTTTAGCTCCTTTTCTGCTCCTTTTCCTAGATAAAACTCCAAACTCCAAATGCAAGTGCAAAGAAAGCAAAACACACTTATAATGACCTAAGTAAATGGAAAATCTATCTAGACGGATGCAAAACAACCTAAATTAAGACTCTAAAACCATCAAAAGTCACACACATCAGCTCCCCCAAACTTAGATCTTTCTTGGCCTCAAGCAAGTGCAATGACCTAAGGTGGAAAAGCTGCACACAAAGTGGGAACATGTTGTCTAACAAACAACTTGCTTAAGCTAAACCGTAATCCACACGTGGGCTCTATCATTTTGGAAAACGCTATGTAATCATCTTCAAACATAGCATTCAACCTATGGATTGTTATCACCTAAGCTGGTCACTAAAGGTACAAGTCTAATTCCTTATTTCTTTTTGGTGCGGTCCCCAAAAGAGACTAGATATCAACAAGTACATATTTCAAGTTTCCTAAGCTTAGCATGATCATTTTTCTACTTAAAATGGTTCCCTGTCATTAAAATTTTGCTGCACGATTATTCATTCCCTCTTTTTCTATTTCTTTTTTTCCTTTTTATGTGCCCTTTTGGCTTTTTCGAAGTTAGCTTACACAAACATGAAAGGTTACGGGTTTACGCTTCCTTCCAAGTTGCTCCACCAACCTGCATATGGAGTAAGTTAGTGGATATACACGGACGTTAAAGGCTACGGGTTTACGCATCTTTCCAGCCGCTTCACCTTTACCACTTACTCAGTTTAAAATCTTTGCGGGCAGCCTTATTTTCCACTTACCTTTTGAGAGGGATTTACCAAGCACACACTTTTGGATCATGATAAACATAAAGAAGGAAGGTAT
>OVBA01009079.1:0-11233 GCA_900406435.1 Lepidium aucheri | reverse complement strand
TCCACTTACCTCAATGATTTGATAGCTTAGGCCGAAAAACACCTTTATCAACCGGTTTTCCCAAAAAGGTAGAAACGATATGACTTGTGATACCTAATCCAGGCAGAATGAGAATATACACCTTCGGAGGACTGAAGAATCAAAAGAACCAAAAGAGATGCTGGTATAAAATTGGGTCTCCCCCTCCAGCGGGATCAAAAAAGGTTGTATTAAAGTTTCGATCGGTTAATAACATGGTAATTGCCCCTGCCAGTATCGGGAGTAATTATAAAAGTACAAATCCTGTCACTAGAACGGACCACACAAATAGGAGTAATCTATGCATAGTCATTTCAGGTCCACACATGTTTAAGATATTTGTTATAAAATTGATAGAACCTAAAATTGATGAATTACCAGATATATGAAGACTAAAAATTTCTAAATCAACTGCTCCTCCAGAATGACAGGTAATACCACTTAAGGGCGGATAGACCATCCACCCAGTGCTGCTACCTACTTCTACTAAGGCTGAGCTTAATAGAAGCAAGAGACTTGGTGGCAACAACCAGAATGAAATATTATTTAATGATGGAAATGCCATGTCAGGTGCACGTATCAGAATCAGAACAAACAAATTACCAAATCCACATATCATCGCCGGCATAACCATAAAAAAGATCATTAAAAAAGCATGAGTTGTTATTAAAACATTATAAAGTTGATGATTCCCACCAAGAATTTGATCGTCGGGTCGTGCTAATTCCATTTGAATGAGTACTGAGAAGCATGTGCCCATCACTCCAGCAATGGCACCAAAAATAAAAAAGAGAGTCCTTATATCCTTGTGATTTGTGGAGAACATCCATTGAACCAGATTTTTCATAAATAGAGATTCTTTCGTGTATTACCTTATGAAAGAATGGTTAGGTATTAAGTAACTCGAGCATTTCTTGTTTACTCAAACAGCAAAGGAGAGGAGAGGTCCAACGTAATTTATTACTCTTATAAAAGAGGGAACTCGACCCTTGGGAGAGGTACAGAGTGACTCGACCCTTGGGAGAGGTACTTTAGTAACTCGACTGAAAGGAGAGGACAGAAATTCCATTTACAAGCTTTCTACCATTGACCGGAGACCAGAAGGGGGAATAGAGAGATAAGCCTTGAGCAGGCAGACCAATTACGATTGATTCACTAAACATTCAAGATTTGAGATGAGCTGCTAAAAGAAGGAAGGGCGATAGAGAGAGGTTTTTCATTTTCAACTAATCTAAGGAGATTCGGGATGGGAACCCGCACTCTTTTGACTAAGAGGCGTAGGAGAGAAAGAGTTCCCCGTTCTTTAACCCTGCTACCCGTGACTATATGAGAGACTTACTTTCCTTGTACTTAGGGAATATCCAGATAAGTCTCATGGCATCTTCCTCTTTCAACTAAGAGGCAATCCGAGAGGTAGTTCCTTTATGCAAAGTAGGGCTAAAAGGATTAGGAATGTGGCTCAGTCTGAGTGAGGTTAGTAATAGGCTCAACTACAAGTCTTGGAGTGGAGCTATGCAGCTCAGTATGGTATGAGGATCGAAGGGCATAAATAGAAACTAACAATGGGGATGCCCATTGTTGTTGAATTCCTTTAGTAGGAATTACTTGCTCCGACCTTCAGGAATAGGTCCGAAGATGCGACTAGAACCAAAAGAAGAGGAAGGTTACTTAACCGATGAGGTGAAGGAGTGAGAACTCTTACTATAACAGATACACGAGCCCATCTATTAGAAATGCTATTACTTAAGTAGCCAGAATAGTATGTAGCAAGAAGCGTTCCTCATAGGCAAGCTAGGAGCTACAAGCAACTAGAGCGCAGCGGGGACACTCATTAGTTCTCCCCTTTGATCTATCATGGATTAGGGGGAGAAGCAACCTCTATTACTACTAGTTAGAGCTCTAACCTTCCTTACTTATATCTTATTTGAAGAATAGATTGTCACCAACTATTTGAAGATCTTTCTTTGTAAGAGACAGATTCTTGACATAAATTAGTGACTAGTATCTTTCCCTCCTCTGAGATTGGACGTTGATAGGGATTGTTAACAACTACCAAGCAATCAGTTCAAAAGCCTAAGGAAGAGCTTTGACTATTCTTACTATGAGTTCCCACTTTAACTGAGTAGGCCTTCTCTTTATCAATTCATAGGACCTCCAAACGGAGGACAGTAGCACTAGTCAGAACGAACAATCTCTTCTTTCTTCTTTAGAACATTCATTCTATTATCGGGACAGCATAAGCCAAGAGTTTACTAAGAGAGTATTGGAGCTAGCATACATTGAGGTCTGTACGCCATCGCTCTCCTTTCAGTCGAGTTACTTTGTACCTTGATCTAAGCACTGTTCATTGATGACAAATGACATGGGTTTATTTCATGCGATAAAGCTCCTAGGCCTTATTCTACAGATCAAAGAGCGAGTGAATTCCCCCGTAATCCGAAATATGATTTAGTACAGAGGTCGGCCGACCCCAAACAAAGACCTCCAAGTACTCACTCCTTTCAACGTCCCAAGGGGCATTAAAGACATGGAGATCTTGGAACCAAGGTCCTATGGAAGGAATAAGACCTTGGAACAAGACCCCCAAAAAGGGTCCTTATGGGATCTTTTTCAAGGTTATTCGCTCTAGGCTTTGGGTTCAACGTGGCGCTTTGAAAATAAATAGTCTCATCACATCTAAGGTGCAATGATTGACCTTGATGCATGTAAAATTTTGAATGCCTCATGACCTATGGTTCGGTCGTGGAAAAAAACCAAAGGGTGGTTGGTTGAGATCTTAAGGAAGAAATACCGGCCCAAAGATCTGGCATTTGTCATTGAGTCCTCTTCTGCCACGTGTCGCAGGGCAGCAAACCTATAAAAAGGGACCATATCTGAGAAAGTACTCCTACTAGCACTGAGTGTCTTCTTTCCACTAGACTGAAATACGACTGATTTCTCACCCGTGCTCACGCATCTCGCTTCTGGCTACCTGACCCATACGACCTTTCTAGGTTTGTTAACGTCCTTCCTTCTCCTTTTGAGTATTTGCTATCTTGTGGTCCCTGATTCTTAGGCTGACCATGTGGTCCTCTTGCGACGTCTATTGGGAGGTAGCATCCAAGGTCCAAAAGGCCATTGTTCCAACCCGACTTGCGGATCCGGGTTTGGGAGAACCTCCTTTGCTGCCGGTGAGTTTTCTACATCAGTCTGATTTTGCTTCGGACAAAGTTCTATCCGGTGGCCATATTCCTCACACTCAAAAGCATATAAGATCGTAGCCTTCGTATTCGACCCTTTGGATGTCATCATTAAAACAAAACTGGGAACTCTTTTTGAATTTCAAGTCTACCTCCACACACACATGTGCATATAGACCCCTAGATGAGTCCACTATGTATAGATCAGCCCGCACTACTTTGACCAATTTCTTCCCAATAAGATCTGGTTCATTAACAAATTGAATTGTGATCACTGGGGACGTCTCCTCTTGTTTGACTCGAGTTGCCTTTCAGTCTCCTAATCACATGGATATAGTTGGGCTAATTGTTCTTCCTTTCGGATGAGCCAATTAAATCAGATGAAGATATAAGATCAGTTCAGTCTCATTCCGTAAAGCCAAAGACGATATTCCATTAAAGATAGAGTGGGTTGACCTTTCAATCAANAGAGTGGGTCGACCTTTCAATCAGGACGGTTGGGTGCGCTAAAGCAAAGGCGTCTTATCAAGGGCCTGCCGCTCCCCTCTTTCGTTGTGACAAGGGAGTGTGCTTATGATTCTACTTTGTTGCTAGACCAGGTCATAAAACGCAATTATGACTAGGTCGGGACTGACGGGGCTCGAACCCATAGCTTCCGCCTTGACAGGGCGGTGATCTGACCGATTGAACTACAATCCTAGTTTTCAAATTATCCTTCTTGTCAACCTTCTTCTCATACGAAATTTCAAAAGAAAGAAGTAGAGTCGTTGGACCAACTACCGCTAGGATCAAATCTGTGTGAGTGGAGCAAAGAAACCTGTTTGTTTTCCGAGCGAGAAAGCTGGCATCTCCTTCCGAGACAAACCTAATCTCTTTCACAACATCTATGTTGCGGTTTACATAAGCTTTCTCAATCACCTTAGCCTAGTTCCCTTTCTTTCTTTTTTCTCTTTCTAGTCACAATGCAGATTGTTGAGCTATACGGGCTTTCTTGCTTTGATGTAAGCGAATGCGACCGCGGCGGATAGGGCCACGAAGCGCCCAATGACTTGAACTTGAGGATTCCAACAACTCTATACTTATTTGGTGATGCACGTCTTGGGCTCTTTTACCTCTAACTAGAAATATCGTAAGAAAAGAAAGTGCTTTTTCCTAGGGTAGATTAAAGGAATATTGAAAGGCTAGGAGAGTTCACAAGCTGAGTAATGGGAAGCGGGCTAGTCCCCAAAAAGGCCCATTAATTAATAAAGTTTGGGAACCAAATCTACCTTAAAATATGGCTTCAACATTGTAACAGGCCTTCTGAGCCAGGATCAAAATCCTCCTTTTGAAAGAGAGTTCCACCGCTCGCCTACTCCCCCCCCACGCACCAGCCTCTCTTCCAGCCTGTCAGCGAGTGAAGTCTGTTTCCTAACCTAAAGGAGTAGGCTTTCCCTAGGAAGATAATTTTTATATGTTTTAAACTGAGTTATACTAACCTAGAACCCAACCTAATCTTACTGAAACTCTTGCTTTTCCTTGTTATCTTTCTTTTGCCTATCGAAGCTTTCTGTTGTAGCTGTTCTAACTGCGTTGTGAAGCGGTCTTTCCTAGGTGTTGCTAGCTGAGTGCTATCTCTTGTTATCTCTCTATATATCTCCTTCTGAGTTGAGTTCCCTGATGGAATGTGCTACGGTACATTGCTGTTGTTGTGATCTTGTGCTCTATGCCCTCGAGTTCTTATCCAACCCAGTATGATGCCATTGGGTCGGGCTACACTTCAAGGAATCACGGGCATACACAAAAGCAGGGCAGAGAGTCTCTAAGCAACACATAGCTTGCGCCTTCACTCGCACTAACAACTACCAAGCTTGCTTACTTACCCCTACTTACCTATCATGTACAGTCCGTTTTAATAGCTTGGAAAGAAGACTCCTTAAATAGAAGCTGACAGTACGGATCCTAAGAGCAAAAGATAGCTTTGGTCACTCGGAATACTTTCCTCCTTTCCTATACAAATAAAAGACATCACAGCAAAGGACAAGAAGACTGCTAAGCCACATACCTGCACACATCATGCATAGCAATTCCCAGACGGGAAAGATACTTGACAGACAGTTACAGGCAGGCATACTTAGCTTCTAATGGTGGGAAGAGGAACCCAACGAATACATTTAACCCCAGTAGCAGCTCATAACAACAAGAAGCAACGGGTCGAGTTACTGCATTCCTCATCAACTTATTAATGAGAGCTTCCCCTTTTTGTTCTGTGTTGCTTTCCTGTGACAGCTGCGGTGGGTACTCATTGTTTCTATTCCGAGCGGTGCTTCCTGTCTGTCATGAATGAGTATATCTGCTGATGTGCTGGAACTTGGAATAACAGTGCTAGATCTCTCCTTTGTTCTGTTTATAGTCCTTTACTAGTCTTTCTCTTCTTTGTTCCTTCACTGAGAATATGCTGTATTCTCTCCCTTCCATTGGCCCAGAAAGAAACCATTTGTTGGTTGTTGATGAAACAAACAGGAAAACAATTGGTTGAGTTGTTCCGTTGTACTGCCACTGTGACACAGGGGCCAGCCAGGTAAGGTTTGTCGTTTATTACTTATGATATTCGATGTGCTGGTACTGCGTACCCTTGATCCGCTTTCTGTTCTTTTGCCTGTTTGTTGTAATGTTTCTTGGGACTGCTCCCGGTTTGCATCCTTTGTGTGATCTGCCGGGTTAGTCCCGCTTTTATTTAATTCATCTTTTCTCTCTTACTGATTAAAGAATCCTTTATTCGTGGTACAGCCAAGCAGGGAACCACCAAGTGCAGCTAAAGCAGAGCCGCTAGGTCCGAAGAGTAACTGCCTTTCTGACTTCCCTGTCTGGGACCTCTTCACTGGATGTGGAGCTGCGTAGCGCTGCGAAAAAGAAAGGGTTGCCTTCCATTCCAAGCCAGCACATGGACCGGATTGTTACTCGCTACACGCCTCTCCATGGTGAGATGGGAACAAGTTGTCATGATGTATGCAGGTAAGTAAGCGATGAACGCCTGTCTCTGTTGCTGCATGTGCTATTTGTTTGTTCCCGAGGTGGTGTGGTATGCCCCCGAGGAATGTCTAGGAGAAGGGTTTTCTGCTGTGATTGCACCAAGTGCAGCTGCGGGTTAGTATCTTTTCCTAGGTGGGAAGGGGCACGACGAGGAACAAAGTCAAACCATACCACTTACTCACACCATTGTTCATACAATGTCTATAAGCGGTGTTTTTTGCAATATGTGTGTCTGGCTCTCCACAAAGGAACATCTCCAAGGGAGGGGGTGTGAGCTGCTTAAGCTTCATCCCATCCCGAATCCTTGCAATTAACATACCACGAAGATAGGGACTGAGAGGTAATCCTCTTCCAATCCACCACTCGAGTGGTAACCGATCAAGACCGACAAAAACCTTACTAGATAACGCCTGAATCCAACTAAAACGCCGAGATAGGGCCTTAGTGTCCATTTGTCCTAGGACGGGGTATCCGGCTTTATTTAACCTAAACAAGTCTTAGGACTTAACTTGTACTTAGATAGGCCAACTGTTGAGTACCAACCAGGAAGTAGCTCTCAAGCATAGCTTTCGCAGATACTGGGGATAAGTCCTTTGACATTATCCTAACCCCGAACCGCTTGGTGAACTCAAGACAACCCGTCTCAGATATAATATACTTGGCATCAGATATATCTACTTGCAAAGCATCAAGTAGAGAACGGTACTCCTTAGCCACACTACGATCGACAATGACGATGTCATCCCCTAACAAACCATAGTCATGAAATGGTCTTGTCTGATGATGATATGCTCGTAATGCTGCCAACCACACAATAGCATTGTGGGACAACGCGAATAGAGACCATGAGGCGTAATAACCCAAAGACCTACAACAAACACAACTTTGTCATGCCGTCCAGTAACAGACTTCAAAGAGCATGAGTTGAGTGCTAAGGCACCATTGAGAATGCACGATGCCATCGTTTGACCAAAAAGGCACGCCATAAGCTCATATATGACTGGAACGGGCCACTGATCGGTGGCAGCGCTCAAGTCAAAACTTGCTATAAATCTTGGGCGTCTCTTTGCCAGACGATGGATAGGACCTTCTTGATGGAAGGTACCGTCTTGTGGAATATGCCTCAAAACAGATATACCCCACACATGCACGAGGTATAACAGATGTTGTTTAAACCATTTACCGATTACTAACAAATGCCGCTTTCCGACCACCCTCTAAAGACTGAGCCAAACGTCCAGTATAAAGAGGTTGAGAAGAACGGTCGAAGACCATGGTGAGGGAATCAAACACCAAGCCAGGCCAAGCCTCATAAAACCTCAACCCTTAATTAGCTGCCCAGGTACTAAATTGCGTATCAAACGGGTACAAAGAATTCCCAGAAAGAGAATACCTGGACTGAAAATACCATCCGGTTCTGAATAAATGATTTGCAGCTGTGGGCAAAAGCCGCGATTTCCAAGAACATCATAGAGAAGAAACAAGTCTCCTTTTGGTCTTTAGGAGCAGGCTGCTCATCACTACTTGTAACCTTTTTAGACCACATGTGCAACTGAGATTAGGTTTCAGCGTACGCAGTTTTTTGAGCTTACGCTCTTCACAAAGTTGCCTCCGTGCTTCACGGCGCGCTTCCTCCTCTCCAGGGCTCCGTTGGATCTTGTGTTGAACAAAGTTACTAAAATCATTAGCGATGGACTAAAATCCCTTTTCTAAGGGGATTGAGTTCACCCAGGGGAGATAGCGTCTGAACAAATTTTCTACATTTTGTTTAAGTTCAGAACACACCTCTTTAACCCGACCCATATCTTTAATGGGAGTCACAATGGTACGGAATGTGCTAGCCTTTATAGGCTTCGCCAATTTAATAATCCGATACACTGAGAACCCAGAAAGATACAATCGGACCAATTGATCTGCCCGATCATCCCGCACTTTGATCAATTGGCAGTGATGGGTAGGGATTCTAGTTTGTATCCCAAGCAAGCCACGAAGGCAACGCTGTGCGCTTACGGTCCTTTGTTGTGTTAAGTATGTGTTGGTGAGCTAACCATGTCAATAGTATGGAACCCCACTCGTAGAGACCTTAAAAAGAATAGAAGCAAGTGTAGCTCACTTTCCCAAAGAGAGCTTAGCAACAGTAGTTAGTTAGAAACAGCAGCCGCGGATCAGTCGGAGAAGTTGTTTCTACCATTTCAATCGGACCAGAAATTCCGAGACCTTTCAAACAGCGTATTCTCCGCACGAACCAGGCCCGCTGGGAGAGTCAACTTTCTAATATCCAAATTGATTGGAAAAAACTCCAAACTGGGCGAAAGACAGGTACGGAAAATACTCAGGGGCTGAAGCGCCAAGTAGGAGAGGTCAAAGTCAATATCTCGTCCGATACTCGCCCTATCCTTTCTTTAAATTGGAAACAGTGTTACCGTAATTGAAAAAGAAGCGAACAGGGAACGGCGGGAGAAAGACTCGACATTCAAGCCATGCTAGTACAATTTGTTTTCTTAGCTACACTTGCTTCCATCAAGAGCTCCCAAGGCCACCTGATTTAGAGTAGCCCATTTGTGGCAGAGATTTTCATTCCAGTTGGACTTGGCCAAATGCCAATCCTCCTAGTTGTGGAAATAGTTGGAACGGTTTCCTATTCATATCGAGCAGTTGAGCCAGTGAAAAGCAGGACAGGGTCACAATCTTCAAAATATGAAAAGCAAATAAACAAAAGTTGGAGCTGGTAACGCCTTGGTGAGCAAATCGGAAGGTTGTTCTTTAGTAGAGATGTTTTCAGTTGTAATGATTTTTTCTTGAACCGCATCATGCACCTGATGACAATCAGATTCAATGTGCTTTGTGCGCTCCATGAAACACAGGATTGGCCGCAATACTCATAGCAGACTTGTTATCACAAAATCACTTCATTGGTTCGTCATGTTTGATACCAAACGAGAGAAGTAACTCTTTGAACCACTTAAGCTCGCACAAACCAAACGCCATAGATTTATACTCGGCTTCGGCGGAAGACCTTGACACTGTTGGTTGTTTCCAAGTTTTCCAAGCGATCAGAGAACTACCAAGATAGAATCGTTCAAGCAGGACTTGCTTGCTTCGCCTGTTGATTACCTCTCCTTTCAGTCGAGTTATTTAAACCTCTCCTGAAGCGTCTTATTCAGATATAGATATTACAGATCCGCATACGAAAGATTGGAATGACCGGATAACTGCCCAGAGCACTACTAAATGGGTGTCAAAGAGGAATGAAATGGGATGACTGATTGATGGATACGTGGTAATTTTCCACTCCTGAACGACTTGGTACTCCCTCTTTCTCTATGAATCGAGCATATGAGGTGCCACTCTACCGCACCAATGCAGGTTATGAAATTATAGATGCTTCCCCTGGTGTCTTTCCAGAAGCTCGTTTTCTAACCCAAAAAAGGAAGATTTGAAAACCCCATCCCCCACGGAACTTGAAAAGGACCTAAACTCATGATAGAAGCCGTCTTTCTGTAGTACGAAATCAAAGACATTGAGAAGGCTCGTGTATTCCTATTCTTGTTATGGGAGACTGTCCATACCCTATCTCGACTCCGTTCACAAGACCATAAAGTAGGGGAAGGTGGGTTTGATCCTACCATTTTTTATTTGAGTTTGATATGGGAACACTGAAGAAGTGTGGAAACAGAACTTTAGAAAGCAGAGTCAGAGACCCCTTACCCACAGATGTGATTGGGAAAACAGGCATTGGAAGGTGACTAAAAGACCAGAAACAGGGGCTACCGAGCCAATTATAGAGGCAAGAACACTTTCCGGCCAGGCCTAACTATAACCAGCCTTATATATCCCACTCAATCTTTTACACCGATGTATCGTACTCTCTTGACCAGGTCATCATAAGAAAATACTGCTAAATCTTTCCAAAATTATAGAAGGAGGGAAGGTGCGCTACAACAAAATAACAGCCAGCTGAAAAATGCTAGCTAGTTAGGCTAGCGCGCAATGACTTTCTCTGCTCTGACAGGGGCTTGCTTCTTCAAGCTCTGCCTAACCTATACAAGGTGCTGCTCGCTCTCTCTCAGCCACTAGTGGCTTATGTGGTAGTCGACATTCCTACACGCTCCTCCTTGCCCCCTACTTCAGAATCCAAAGGTAAACTTTGGATGTTGTCGTGATTCTTTGGTTATGAAGGTTACCGGGGTCTAGATTTATGGATGGAGTCTGTCAGCGAAAGTCCTCAAATCAATATCAACAAGATTTCGTGACCGCTTAGACTTGGTGGATTTTGTCAAAAAAGAAAGTTTGTTTTGGGTGTTCATTGTTTAGTACACCTCTGGTGCTGGTAAGGTCAGAACCGTTGTCGTCCGTCTCCGGTTTGCCGGCCGATAAGATCTCTAAGATTAACCAGCCAGCTGGGTTGGTTTGGCTACTCCTTTATATTGAAAAGGAGTCAATTGTCTGCGCGAGTCACCTTCTTTTAGGCTCTGCTGAATGGCTCGACATTCTCGTTCAAATATAGGCCGGCCGTACTTGTGATTGTTCCCAAGGATCCAATATGACCACTTAGGTCTACGTTGCCGTGATATTTTTCTATGGAAGCGGGCGGACTGTTAGAAGTTTGGCCCAATTTTTTTTGTGTTGTAGGGAAGGGATTGACCTTTCTAATGCATATTCAGTCGTACCAGCGTGGCCCTACTGATTTTTTTTGATTGGAGCATCAAGCAGTGCAACCCGATTCTGCTTGACTAAGCCCCGTGCTCGTCCAAGGAGGGAGTTTGCTTTACTCAACTTCCTTTTTGATAACAAGACAGAAACCTCCGACCCGACATTCAAAAGTTTTGAATGAAGAATGAAGTGTATCATGCCCCAGCAAGCACCTACTCAATTCTAAATCAAGAAGCGTTACTTTACTAAACAAGAAAGAAAAGCCCTTTCGCTCTTTTTAGTAAAGCCTAAGCGACCTTGTTGCTAAAGGCCGGCTTTCTTCGCATCCTTCAGCCCATTATGCATTAATATAATATATATATATATATATA
>OVBA01009078.1:0-11234 GCA_900406435.1 Lepidium aucheri | reverse complement strand
CTTTGGGACCCTATATTATTTCTGGGTTTTGGGTATCCAATGGGTAAAAACTCATTTTAACATCCCTAGTTCCAACGTTATTGGGTGACCATAACGAATTATTTTTCCATATAATTTTGATAGTGAAATAGATGTAAAATTTTATTGTTCTCTTGCATTTAGGAGACTTTTAAATATTTAACCATATAATTATATATTAATTAAATGTTGTTTTTAAGTACTAGTTAGTCTTAAAAATTATATGTTATCTAAGTGAGTCTTAAAAAATACTTGAGATGTTTTTAGTAAAAATGTGTGTTTTGGGAGTTTAGGTTTGAATTAATACAAGAATTGATTATGGATTTAGTTAATTAATACTCTCTATGTTTTTATTTACTTATGTATTAGAAAAAAAATTGTTTGTAAGTGGCCTTTGGTCTAGTGGTAGGGGTAAGTTCACTAAATGGCAGGCGCACTTGCACATCCCGGGATCGAGTCCCACCGCCTGCATTATGCAGGAACTTGGCTACCGGGCCGGCCAGTTGTGACCCAATATTGTTGACAAAAAAAATTGTTTCATTTTAGTTAATATTTTAAGATTTCTATGCAAAATTTAATATAATTTTAGTATTTTTGACTTTTTGAATTATACATATTAATTTGTAATTGGTTAGATATTTTAGAAATTGTGATAAAACATATTTTGGTTGGTTTAAGAAAATGAAATAATTAAGTTTTTTTTAATATGTGCAAAAATCCTAAAACATCAATTATAAAAAAAATCGAGGGAATATATTTTTTTTGGTGGTACCATTAATTAATATATTTTTAAGACGTAACTTTTGTTTGCAATTTTATAAATTATTTAAATTCTATAAAATGCAGAGAAATTAGACTAGACGTTAGTACGTGGAGAAAGCTTTAAGTTCAAATGGGATCATGGTCATTAAGAGTAAACATCCACCGAAGATGCACATGATATATCATGCCTTATTATACCTGCGTTATAATGTTGAATTGAATTATTTTGATTGTTTTTTAAACTATGTTTATTTAGGTTGTTAGATCTTTGTTGATATTTTGGAATATTGTTTTCAAAATATTGTTTTATAGACCCAAAATCTTAACCAGAATTAAAAGAACCGAACCTAAAAAAAATACTTAAATAAATCTTAAATCTATGTACCCAAAAAAATTGAACTTGAAGAAATCAAAAACCACATTTTAGATTTTTTGAAATTTTCTATTAAATCTTATTACAGATGAACTAATAAGTTGGAACAAGTTCTCCGGCGATGGTTTGAGATGAGAAAAACTTGATTTTTATTTTTGTGGTTTCTAATTTCTTGCCTATCTATCATCCTTTAATTTGATTCATTACTTGTATATAGCCACTATTTTCTTATCTTTTTTTTTGTTGATCAATAAAACAGATTTTCAACAAAGCAAATATGTCAAAGATGATTTTAGGGTGCACTACAACAAATAAGTCTTTTCAAGTCGGTTGACCTAAGTCTAACTACACCAAAAATCTATGGCAATTTGCCACGGGAATTTGGTCGGAATGCGTAGTAACTTCTACGATGCACATTGTAACAATTATGCGGCATTGCAACTACTCAAATTTTGTTGGAATGCGTAGTTATAACCACGATTATTTACTGTGACAATATGTGGCGATTAGCTACGCAAATTTTGTTGCTAAGTGTGGATATAACCACGATTCACGTTGTGACAACTGTGCGGCAAAATAGCCACAGATAGTTACCATTATTCTGAGTCACCAAGCTATAGCCATAGTTTTTTTTGGTGGTTGGTACTAGTTATAGCCACATAATTTGGCCTATAACCACTAATTTATCTGCAGCTGATTAATTTTTTTTACTAGTGAACTAAACCGACTTTAAATTTTTAAAAAGATGAGATTCAATATCGGTTATTTAACTGACGTGAAATTTGGTTACAAAAACTTTAAACATTTGCATTTTATCTTCTTAAGAAATTAAATTCTAAAACAAATGACCAAGTCGATTTCAAACTCGTTTTCGATTTCGAAATATTAATTAAAGGAATTGAGCTGAGCATCTTCATCTTCATCTGGATTTTGAAACATATCCATCTCGATTTCGAAGACATCACCGGTAATTTCTAATTTCCATCTTCTCATTTTCGTTCGTAGTTAGGTTTTTGTCAAGCTCGATTTTGATAATTTGTGAATCAATATGTTTCTGTTGCCTCTTCGCCTTGAATTCTTCTCTTCTTAAAATCTTGCTATAAGTTTGATTAATGGTTAGTTGCTTGATATGAGCTGATAAATTAGCAAGACTAGCTTACAAATTTTCCAACGTTAGTTCATGTTTAGTTTACATAATTGATTTCGATATTCTCTCTTTTTTCTTTGGCGTATTGTTCAGAACCTAATTCTCCCATTGATCTGTTGAATTAGTGTCGTTATGTGTAATTAGTATTTTGTCGATTTCATTTTCATTTGTAATGGAAGCAATGAACAGTCCTAACACTTAGATGTAGAGAAGATAGAAAGTAAGTGCTTCAATTTAACTTACCTCAACTGGCTATGTAGCGGAAGTGAAACTCAAGTCCGAGTCTCTAAACATAGGTGATGTAAACTTACCTTGGATTTACAGCACTTAGAATTGGATATAGTCTCTAAACATAGGTGTTGTAAATGTTATGGTGCTATATATTGGATATACCGTAAACATAGGTGTTGTATACTTAGAATTGGATATTTACATTAGATTTCTCTATGAATGTTATGGTGGTGTAAATGGTCTTCTTCTTAGCCAACCCTTTTTAAGCATTGTGTAACTTTGATTATATGTTATATGTTTTGGTGCTGTAAATTTTGAGCTACTCTCGTTTTGAGTTTTATCATTTCTTCTTTTTGACTTGAATTGCTTAAGTCTTTATAGTCTTTAAAGACTTTAGTTTTTGAGCTACTCTGGTTTTGACTTTAATTGGTAAAATGATGAAACTAAATGGTTTGGACAAGATCATAGTACAAAATCAGCAGAGAAGTAATAATGTGTGTGGTATGGACACAGTGGTATCTATTGTTGCTACTGGTCATACCACAACAAAGTAGAATTATTAAAATCGATCACTAGTGGGTTTTCACTGCTTTTATGTATATATATGTATATGTATGTATGGATGCATGACCATTGATATCGTTAGTACTTAGTACTCTAACATTAGTTAAATCTATGAACTATGAATCGTGTATGTGTGTTATGTGTAGTGATGACTTTGAATTAGATGCTGAATAGATTTATAAGTAATTTATATTGAATTAGATTGAAGTGTTTTTAGCGTATCGTAATTTGTATTGTCTTTGTNTCTTTGCTCTGTCTTTACGTCACTTAGTTTGAGGAAGTGATCGTATAGATAAGAATCATTTGGTCCCATTTCTTATCATTCTTTGATTAACTCAAAATCATTTGGCCCATCCATGTTTCTGTTTTATTATCTTTTTAGCTTTCATTGTCTGGTCTCATGATACTTATTATCTCACAGTTTCATGTGTGGTAATAGCTAAATTGCAGTTGAATGACATATAAATTACAATTTTGGATTTACCTTGAGAAATATTTAGTTTTAATTTAGTTAATTAGTTTAGTTTTTGTTACCACCAACAAGTTGGATGAATCTCTTTGACACGTGCTCTTGTAGTCTCTCTCAAATGAGCTGACTTAAGAGTTTATTTGTTAAACATGTGCTCTTTGTTTTTTAATTTAGTTAATTAGTTTAGTTTTTGTTACCACCAACAAGTTGGATGAATCTCTTTGACACGTGCTCTTGTAGTCTCTCTCAAATGAGCTGACTTAAGAGTTTATTTGTTAAACATGTGCTCTTTGTTTTTTAATTTAGTTAATTAGTTTAGTTTTTGTTACCACCAACAAGTTGGATGAATCTCTTTGACACGTGCTCTTGTAGTCTCTCTCAAATGAGCTGACTTAAGAGTTTATTTGTTAAACATGTGCTCTTTGTTTTTTAATTTAGTTAATTAGTTTAGTTTTTGTTACCACCAACAAGTTGGATGAATCTCTTTGACACGTGCTCTTGTAGTCTCTCTCAAATGAGCTGGCTTAAGAGTTTCTTTGTATAGTGTTGCTATACAATGAAGAAAAGATTCCAGAATTGTTTAGCAATGCAGATTTTTAATATGTAGTCTGATGTGTTTTCATCTTAGTTTGCTAGATAAGAGCTTTGATTGGATAAGCATACCATCCCCAGAAGCCGGTCTTGTCTTTCTCAAGGCGTGGAAGTAAGTCCTGGTTTTTGCTCTAACCCCTTTGTTTTTTTTTTTGTAAATTGGAGTTGGGATAGGATGCAGTAGTTAGTGTCTATAGAATTGATAAACTATCAACATGAGTTATGAGTAATTGAGTATCATTTGAAATCTTGTGACATGAAAATATGTTTGTTAATGGGTATAGTTTTATTTAATAAGCAGATTCTGTTTATAGAATTGAATAAGCAGATTTTTTTAATGGGTATAGATTTATTTGTAAATTGATTTAAAAATGGACAAATCATGGATGACAAAATCCCGATTGTCTCAAGATTATATAGTCGGAGTTAAGGGTTTTTTGAATTTTGCTTTTAGTAAGATTAAGGTAGACATGTTGAAATGTTCATGTCAACGTTGTTGTCTTGTCAAGAACAAGTTTAGAGTTGATATTGAAGATGATTTGATGTGTCAAGGCTTCTGTGAACTATGAGTGTTGTGTGTGTTGTTTCTTTGTGTGTGTTGTTTCTTTGTTTACTTTGTGTGTGCTGTTTCTTTGTTTCTTTGTTGAATTTTGTTAAAGCAGTAACTTTTTGTCTGGTTTCTTTTAGATGTTGAAGGCAAGATCACAGAAGAAAATATTTCTGGACAACAAGTTTGGAGCTTGCACAATCGTCGAGTTATTGTTGATTTTAATAGCAGAGGACAATCTATTAAAGATTCATGTGGTTTGCTTAGTACATGGTTAGGTTTTTTGAGCTACGATATTAACCTCTTACCCATAAACTACACTGATTGGAGGTTAGTTCCTGCTCATAAGAAGGAGCAAGCATGGAAAGTGATTCAGGTTTTCATCAGAAATTTAGGACATTTTCAAATATGAAGTTATGATGATGGTAAAGGAGCTATGGAATTTTTATTTTGTTACAGAAAAAGTTCTTGTTTGATGATGCAAATAGGAGGAAAAAGTATGTGATATCTGCTTTAGGATGCAGATGTAAATACTTAAAGCAACACATTTGGAAAAATTATAAAAGAAACACTCCAAAAGAATCACTTGAAGCGAGACCACCATTGATACCAAATGATCAGTGGACAGACTTTGTTTTTGCCCAGTTCACAGAGAAATCCAAGGTAAATATCCAATTCTCTCAGGTATGATTGTGACGCTGGAGACATTTTAGATAGGAATCATAGCTCTTGGTTTCAGTATCAGAAAATGTCAAACTTTTTAGTTTGATATATAGCTTTTTTGTTTGATATATAGCTTTTGAATGTTGATAATGATTCCGAGTATTATTGCATAAATTAAGAGAACGTAATACAACAAATCAAAGCAAATTAAAGATATTACATGCGCTTAGGAGAAAAAGCTTGGCAAGGAAAACTTATGAAATGGTAAATATATAATCATTTTGTTGTTTGTAATCTGTTGCAATCTTTGAGGTCTCTTACCCTTAATGTTAACTATATATGTTCAAGAACAAGAGACAGGTGTTGTGCCAGGCCGAGGAGAATTCTTCATTGCATCACGGATGAGATCAGATGGAAGTATGATTGCGAGGAAGCAAGAATACGCGCGGTTAGTTATAATCCAATCTGGTCAAGTATGTTTTACTGTGATTTTCATGTTTTTGCTTAAGTTTTAACCTTTTCTTTATAGGATAAAGTCAAATAAGCTATGAATCAGCAACTTCCAGGTGAATCAGATGCTTTTGCTCAAGTTTTTGGTCCTGAGCATCCAGGACGTGTTCGATGCATAGGACGTGGACCGACGCTGTCTAAGTACTTCTCGAGGTCTGATGTAGAGATGGTTGAGATGAAGTCTCAAATCCAGATAATCCAAGTGCAAAATGCTGAGATAGTAGATATGAAGTCTAAAATGCTGGAACTTCAAGTGAAAAATGCAGAATTAATAGAGATGAAGTCCGAAATGCTAAAATACCAAATACAAAATGCAGAGATAGTAGAGATGAAGTCTCAGTTGCTGAAATACCAAATGCAAACTGCAGAGATAATGCATAAATTCATAGACAAACTTGATATTGTTGCTAGTGCACTTCAAAAAGTGATACAGGTGATATTAAATGTCTTTCTCTATGTTCATCTTCTTTAATTTCGTCTTGTTTTACATGTCAAAAGTATAAATATATATGTCTGTAGGTGAAGGAAACTGGAGGAAATATAAAACTTGAACAACCGATTATATCAACCAATGTAAGTATCTCTTTTAGTTTTGGGTCTTGGAACTCTCTGTTTTGATGCATTATTATAAGTTTAATCTTATTATTATTTGCTTGCTATGTGATCTCATTACTGTGAGCTTTTCTAATTTCAGACACAAGCTAGAACAAAAAGACTTAGCAAAACAATTTAAGGCACAAGTTCAGTTTCAGTCAATGTAAGTTTCTCTTTTAGTTGAAGCCAACTATGTGTCACAAGAGTCCACAAGAGAACAATATCTGCTTATTTTTTCTTCTTTCTTTAATGAGTTCATGTTCATTAAAACCACTGATGAGAATTTGGTGGATACCTTAAAAAATTGAATTAGTGGCTGCTTTAATCTGCTTTTATATATGTATATTTTATACACGCCTTGGTAGTTGAATGAAACAGTCGTGATTTTCTTTTCTTGTGCTCTGTCCTTGCATTACTTCAGAACTGTGATTCAAATTAAATTTTAATGATACAGTTGTGATTTTCTTTTCTTGTGCTCTGTCTTTGCATTGCTTAAGAACGGAGTTTTGTGTTGGTTGTCTGATTGTGATGAGATTGTTTTGAGTTGTTGGTCTGGTAGTAATGAGATTCTTTTGGTACATTGTATAGAGTTTAGTTTTCAGTTTTTAGTCTTGAAGATTTCATCAATGTGAGCTTCTTTAATTTCAGGTCCAAGCTAAAACTCAAAGGGACAAGAAGAAATCAAAATCATCGGTAGATTCTCCAAAACCTCTTGTTGTATAAACTCATTCTTAAAAATCAAAATCAGGTTCATTTGACTAAATCAAAATCAAGTTCATATGATATTGCAATGACATTATTTTTACTATGGAAAACATGTTTATTTGTCTAATAGAAATGTTGTTTCTCTTTTATTTTACAATTTTACTTATAGAAATATCTATTTAATTATTTTGATTTTGTAGTAAAAATAGTTTATACTACATTTTGTGTCAGAAAATCCAAAACTTAGCAACATTTGTGTAACTGTTATAAAGAATAGATTTTTGTGTCAAAAGAAAATTGATTCAGATTATTGGACGCAAATACTTGTGTCGGTTATATAAATGATGTCAAATAAGTTAGCGACAAAGGTATAGAGTCAATTGTATAACTGATGTTAAATAGTTTGAGCCATTGAAAAAAGTGATGTAAAGATAAATATAACCGACTTTAATTAACGCTTCTAGTGTAGTGGTGTGATTTTAGGGTATGGATTTTGGCTATATATGGATCAAGTCATGTCGATATACAAAAATAAATCAATACAATATAACTTTTACCCAATATTTAAAAATATTTTATGATAATGTGACCATATTTTTCTCATGCTTCATCATAGGTTAGAACTTAGTTGATAAATAATTGCATGAAAAAGTAAGCAAATGAAACATAATATATATTATTTGGTAAGATAAATAGAAAGGTTTCGTAACTTTTTTAGTCAATAAAAATCAAAACTCTATATAACTTTTAACTAGAGTTTTTTTTCCAGCTAAAAACACTTCTTTATTAATAATAAATATCATCGTTTACTTAACGTAATAGAAATACAGGACGATAATCATACATATGCCACCTAAACGACTGTGATAGTAATATTCTACGAGCTAAAAAATGCCAGCACACACATTATATTGTCGAGAAGTATCTGTAAAAGTAATTGATAAAAACACATGAAACCATTCTTTAATTGTTTCCTAGTAATTCAGTAAACGAAGATTTAGAGAAATTTGGGTGAGCATTCTATAAGCTTGAACGTTATCACCTCAAAAATTATATGATGGTATCCCAGTCCCATGCAGATTGTATAGCTCACAATAATGCTGCACATTTAGATTCAGCCACAGTACAACGTTCTTCGAAACTTCCCATTCTGGCATGTAACACCGTACCAATGTGATCTCGAATAATCCAGCCTATTCTAGAATCTCGATTGCCCTTATGATGTGAAATGTCGTAGTTACTCTTAACGCATCCAATGTATGGTCTTACCCAGCAGACATGATGAACATTGGCATCGTTACCTGGTCCTCGTGTGGACCCAAGGAAATCACTTGCTCTGTTTTCGAATCAATCCATTCTATTGTATCTCGTATACTAGCATGAAAGACTTCATGACACGTATATTCATAGCACTCAAAATTTAAGGTATTCCAACTTTTCCATAGTATCCATAAAGTGTAAAAGCCCAAGTAACACATATATGGTTCGACAAGTGAGTTATTGGATATTTGAAGCAAATGTAATAACTTATCTTCAATTGATGTTGTCATATCAGTGAGTGCAGAGATCGGAAGCCCTGTGAGACACCACACGGACACATCATAAGGACATGTGAAGAAAATGTGGTCTAACGTCTCTAAAATCATACAACAGCGCAAAACAACACGGTGATGATTCAAGTTGATGTCGTAATAGTAAATAAGCAACTGGCAGGCCTGAGATCCAAGTCTCTAAAGAAAATTCCCCTTATGCCTTTGGTTAAGTACGGGTGCTCACTTAATCTTGGTCTCGAACGATTTATGGTAGTTAAAGCTAATGGTAACCGGACTTGACCGTATATATATAATCAGTATTGTAGCTCCAAAGAATATTATCTTATGCATCTCTGGACAAGAGATATTGTTTGAGTATACAAGGATGGTCAGCCGGATCAATAATCTCAGAAATCTTTGTCTCATCCCATTAACCCGTTGTAGAAGACATCAGATGTGTGACGGGTAAATTAGGATTAGCCTTAGGTTATATTATTGCGCCCTTGGGGGATTAGTTGGAAGCTATGGGTCATATCCAATTAATGCTCGTAAGTCGTGACCTACTTGTATTTGCAGACCACGTTGAAGGAGGTTACATCCATATCTTAATCAAGTCTAGTCATAAGAAGAACGGCGTCCCTGATGACCTGTTAAAAGTGTCCCGCGGGGGAAGTATAAGGATTGAGGAGACACTATATTAAACATGTTGGTCTTTGCAAAATTTTCCATGCTTGGTTCGCTAATAGGGCTTGATTGAAAGCTTGGACGTCGCAGAAGCGCAAACCACCATCTCGTTTAGAATATTTCGTCTTTGACCAAGAAACCGAAGCAATTTTACGACTTGTAGGTGTCGCATTGCGCCAATATTGGGAAATTAAACATGTTAGAGACTTATAGACACTTTTCAAATCTCAGAAACAATTCATAATGTAAACTCGCATTTCGTATGTTATCGCTTTAATTAGTGTATATTTGCCTGCTTGGCTTAGAAACCGACTTGTCCACCCAGTAATACGTTGTCTCACTTTGTCTACAATATACTGGTGATCTTCTCCTCGACGCCGACCAAATTGTTTTGACAAGCCTAGATATTTGCCACCATGTTGTTGTGTGCATATATTTAAGTAGTTCATAACCCATTAACATGTCTGTTGGTATACACATTAACCAAAGGTAATGAAAAATTTGTCTAAGTAAATCATTTGGATTAAGTCCGCTGCATAATCTGCTAGTCTTTTCCGTAAGTGGATGCTATTCTTGATATCTGCTTTCAAGAAAAATAAAAAGTCGTTTGCGAAGAAAACGTGAGAAATTTGCGGACCATTGGCACATAGCCATACACCTTAAATTTTCCTTCTTGTTGAGCCGTGGATATTAAAGTACTAAGAACGTTAGAGCATAAAATATAAAGATACGGTGAGAGCGGGTTTCCTTGGCGTAAACTTCGGATAGTAGTAAACATACCATATGGGCTTCCATTCACGAGAATCAAACAAAAGTTGTCTTCACACATGCCATGATCAATCCTATCCAACGGTCATCAGAGCCTTTCTTTCGCAATACTGTTTCCAGAAAAGTCCATTCAACACAGTCATATGCCTTACTGATATCAATTTAACAGCCATGTACTGTTGTGACACTGTCTTAAAGACGTTTTAATGAGTGTAAAACTTTATGCGCAATTAAGATCTTATCAGTGACATAACAGCCAGGTATAAAAGCGGCTTGATTATCCGATATGAGATGAGTCAGGAAGGGCTTTAGGCGATTGACCAAGAGTTTTGAGACTACCTTATACAACACGTTACAAAGACTGATCGGTCGAAAATCTTTCATTGTTATTGGTGTAGGTACCTTAGAAATTAAATATATGTTTGTGTGGTTCCACTTAGCAGGGAGGACACCCGTAGAAAAGAATTGTCGCACCTTGTGGGAAATTACTAGTTCAATTATATCCCCTAAGTATATTAAAATTTGTTGTGAACCCATGTGGCCTGATGAGACAACCAATTGAAAAAAAGGCCTTACGAATCTCCTTGTCAGTAAAATCACGTAATAATTCTATATTCATCTCTAAAGCAGTGCCGGCTTAACCATTTGAAGGGCCCTGGGGCAAATCAAAAAAAAATCATGTAAACATATCACAATAATAACAGCAAACAAAAATATTTAAACCATTAAAAACATCTTACCAAGATAGTGATCAACACATTAAGAATATGGTTTTGCACACCTTAAAAATGTAAACTGCACTCCAAAAAATTAAAAACAGTCATAGAAAATGACTTTTTCGAGTTTTATTAGATGCAAAANTTTATTAGATGCAAAATCATGAAGAATAGTTTCAGAATCAATGCTCTCCAATATATCCTTTTCGATGCATAAAATAGCTAAACCATTCAATCTTTCTTGAGACATCGAAGATCGTAAATAATTTTTCAATAACTTCAACTTTGAAAAGCTTCTCTCCGCCGAAGCTACAGTCACATGTATAGTTAAAAGGATACGATATGCAATGGAAACATTAG
>OVBA01009077.1:0-11238 GCA_900406435.1 Lepidium aucheri | reverse complement strand
AAGAGGAAATGGGAAAGTGTGGAAAACCTAGCTAAGTCGGAAGAGGCGCGTAAAGAGTGTGTGACCCGTGGTAAGAGGCATAGTGGCCAATGCTGGAAGGCAATAGGCGCATGCGCTTGATGTGGAAGCAAGGAACACAGGACCCAAAACTGCCAAAAGACCAATCGCCGTAACATGACGGTTGGCAGTGCGGCCCATACTTGTTATAATTGCGGAATGTCGGAACACTTTAAGAGTGAATGCCCTAGACTAACCTTGGAAAACCAGATCAGACAAAGGGTGAACCGCGAAGGGAATGAACTGACTCGAGCGGCTAAAAGGCCTACTAGGGTGCTGCGGGTTTACGAATTTTCGAACGAAGCTGGCATGACTGGTAACTTCAATACGATCACTGGTACATTATCTTCCCTTTACTAAGTGTTTTGGGAAAAGCATGGCATGCATAGGCATATAGGTACTTAGTATTCTAGAACGGATGTATAGGGACCTTCAATGTAGGTGATGTCATGACCCATGTACTCTTTGACTCGGGGGCTTCATACAGCTTTGTGAGTACTAAGATGCTGGGTAAAAGACGGTTCCAGAAGGGACCAGAAAATATATATGGAATAATAAAGGCAGCATGCAGCCAAGTAATGCGGTCTTATGGAACGTATTGCAACATTCCCGTCTTGATCAAGCACGTGGTAATGGAAATTGACCTAGTCACAACCGACCTAGAGAACCACGATGTGATCTTGGGTATAGATTGGCTAGGAAAATGCAAGGCTAGCCTCGATTGTCATCGTGGAAGGGTACGGTTTGAAAGAAAGGAAGGGAAGTTGGAATTCCAAGGAATCCGATCAACTCTCGGAAGTCTAGTAATCTCAACTATCCAAGTAGAACTGATGCTAGAGGACGGTTGTGAAGCATATTTAGCCACAATCACATCGAGCAAAGTTGGGGAAAGTACAGAATTGAAAGATATTCCAATTGTAAGGGACTTTCCGGATGTGTTCGAACCTGTGAAGGGTTTACCAACAGATCGGGCCGATCCGTTCACAATAGAACTTGAACTCGGCATAACTCCAATATCTAAATCCCTTATTGAATGGCCCCGGCCAAGATGGCTGAGTTGAAAAAACAATTGGAGGAGTTACTGGAAAAAGGTTAATACGGTCGAGTAGTTCTCCTTGGGGAGCGCCGGTCTTATTCGTAAAGAAAAAGGACGGAAGCCTAAGACTTTGCATAGACTACCGCGGTCTATATAGGGTCACAGTAAAGAATAAGTACCTATTGCCGCAGATAGACGAGCTATTGGACCAACTGAGGGGCGCAAAGTTGTATTCAAAAATTGACTTGGCCTCGGGCTATAATCAGATTTCAATAGAGCCAACTGAAATTCGGAAGACAGCCTTTCAGACTAGGTATAGGCATAATGAAATTGTTGTGATGCCTTTTGGTCTAACAAATGCTCCTGCAGCCTTTATGAAAATGATGAACAATGTGTTCCGAGATTGGTTGAACGAGTCGGTTATCGTCTTCATTGATAATATTCTTGTCTATTCCAAGGACCAGGACACGCATGAACATCATCTTAAGGCAGTCTTAGAACGGCTTCGACAACAGAAACTCTACGCCAAGCTCAGCAAATGTAGTTTTTGGCAAAAGAGTGTTGGCTTCCTAGGGCACATTGTGCCTGAACAAGGAGTGTCCGTAGACCCATATAAGATAAGGGCAATCAAAGAATGGCCACGACCAAAGAATGCGACCGAGATTCAAAGTTTCTTGGGATTGGCCGATACTATCGGAAGTTTGTGAAAGGGTTCGCGAGTATGGCTCAGCCCATGACGCTGCTAACCGGAAAGGATACCAAGTCCGAATGGTCAGATGCTTGCGAAAGGTGCTTCCAACGGTTGAAGGTAATGCTAGCTAGTGCACCTGTTCTAACTTTGCCTGACACGGATGAACCCTATGTGGTTTATACCGACTCGTCCAAAACAGGATTGGGATGTTTGTTGATGCAAAAGGATAAGGTGGTTGCATATGCCTCTAGGCAGTTACAAAAAATGAAGTGAACTACCCAACGCATGACTTGGAGATGGCTACGGTGGTGTTCGCTCTAAAAATCTGGCGGTCATACCTATATGGTGCGAATTTTCACTGACCGTACAAGCCTTAAGTACATCTTCACATAACCCGACCTGAACCTTAGGCAAAGAAGATGGATGGAACTAGTTGCGAACTATGATCTGGACATTACCTATCATCCAAGGAAGGCAAACCAAGTAGCGGACGCCCTCAGTAGAAGGCGATCTGATGTTGCGGCCGAAACGAAAACCGAAAACAAGGTAAACATGATCAGGGTGTTGCATCTTAATGCAGTGACCACTGACATGGAACCTTTGGGTTCAAGGGCCCCGGACCAAGCAGACTTACTGACCCGAGTCAAAGCGCCCAAGAGAAGGATGAGGATCTGAATTAAATAGCGTTGAACGATAAGACCGAGTACCAAAAAGCGACAAATGGAACCATCATGGTAAACAGCCGAGTAAGTGTACCGATCGCAACTCGCGATTTATATCTCGGTTCTGGAAGGCCTTTCAAGATGCCTTAGGAACAAAAGTGAAAATGAGTACAATCTATCACCCACAAACGGATGGGCAATCCAAACAAACGATCCAAACCCTAGAGGACATGTTACGGGCATGCATACTGGATTGAGGCGGATCATGGGAGTCAGACTTGCCGCTAGTCAAGTTTGCGTATAATAACAGTTACCAAGCGATGATCGGTATGTCACCACACGAAGCCATGTATGGACGACCGTGTCGGACGCCGTTGTGCTGGACCCAAGTTGGGGAACCTTGCATGATTGGACCAGAAATTGTAGACAAGACCACCGAAAAGATCAAGTTCTTATGGGCAAAACTTAAGGAAGCCCAGGATAGGCAAAAGAGTTATGCGGATAAGAGAAGAAAGGATATAACCTATGAAGTGGGTGAACGAGTATACTTGAAGGTGATCACATTCAACAGACGGGCAAGGATCTCAAAGAATGGAAAGCTAAGTCCAAGGTACATTGGTCCATTTCAAATAATAGAGAGGTTTGGTACGATTGCTTATAAGTTAAGACTACCACCCGAAATGAGTGCTTTCCACAATGTATTCCATGTTTCCCAACTACGTAAGTGTTTGGTCGATCAAAGCTTGATATTGGCCGAACCACCAAGGGAACTAAAGAGAAACTTTACCGAGAAACTTTATTGTGGAAGCTAAGCCAATTCGGATAATTGATCGAATGGCAAAGAAAACACGCAAGAGGAGTATCTCTATGGTTCAAGTGGTATGGGAATGCAACAGAATGGAAAAAATTACATGGGAAACGGAAAGCCGAATGAGATCCGAGTTTCATGAATGGTACAAGGAACAAAAAATTGGTGAAACATATAGTCCGGATTCGAGGAGGAATCCCTTCCCAAGGGGGAGAACTTGTAACATCCCTGAACCAGCCTTGGTCCGGAAACGTTTATGAAGGGTTGAGAAAATGGCCAAAGGGGCGAAAAACAGCTCAAGTCAGTTGAAAACTAGTTGGAAAGAGTGAAAGTAGAGCTAGGCCAACTCAATGCCAGCTGGGTGGACTGATGGGTAGCTGGATCAGCTCAACCAAGTGACTGACACTAGCTGGACGACTGTGGGAGACGGTTGGGTAGTTGGTCCGACCCGTGGACCCGATTGATCAAAAGAGCGGTTGGATAAGTTCTAACACGCCTTTTCGCAAACAAAGGCAAACGTGTGCCTTTTTACAAAAGGACACACATGTCCGCCAAAGAACACAACCTATCGCCCAAAAGGCACCTTTCCGCGGATGGACTCGTCCATACATGTTCTATAAAAGAATGCACGCCCTTCCTTCTCCCCCATTCAGTCACGATAACACAAACAATCATTAAAACACACAGAAAAATTCGTGAAAGAGAGAGAAAAGTGATTAAGAGGAAAATGATCAAGAAGAGATTGGAAGATTGGATTGGGAAGCGATGGCGGATAACGAGGACATCCTGATGAAGGATGCAAAAACGGCCTACAAGGACACGACCTTAGAGGTGAGTGCGTGATCATGGCCTATGACCTAGTCAGGCTTGCTAGATTGATCTTACGATCTTAAGTTCTCTTGTCCCTTCTACTTAAACGATATGAACTTAACGGTTGTCTAAGTTGTATGTAACCAACTTTTCCGCCTTTCACCAATGGATATGACCAATCCAAAAGGCCATTGGTGGCATCGCGAACATCTTGGCTGATGTGACCAAGTGATTTCGACTATCACCTACTTGATTCACGAACGACCGCAAAAAGTGTTGGATAAGGGCGGATCCGTTGAGTTGGGCGGAATATTGGTGATCATTCATGCATAAGCATGCATTGGGTTTGAGGTGCATAGTCTGTATTCACTAAGTATATTATATACTTACCCCTCACCCAAATTTCAGGAATTATCAGCACAAATGGTAAGGATGAGGACGGACCGCAATGCTAAGGAACTAAGGACGGATGGATGGTTGGGGAGTCGGATAGATAGGGATCCTAACGATTGTAATAGCCTATTGTACAAACAAATCATTGTATGGAAACCCACTTACTAATTAATAAAGATCCGATTTCCTGTATCAAACTCTAAATTTACTTGCGACTTAAACTCTGATGAATCACGGAATTAAATAATGTACAACGATCAAGTAAAAGTATAATGCCGGATCGGACTTGATAAGAATTGAGTCTGGTCTGGGTGAGCCGAACCTCCCAAACTTAGAAATTTTGGGACGGGTCGTTTCACCAACCACTTCCCAACAGTCACGTTTTTCATGTCCTGTTCTACCACAATGATCGCATATCACTGGGTTTTGTTGCGTGCAATTGCAGCTGTTACACCACTCATCACCGACGAGTCTCAGGCACTTGACTCTGTTCTTGCCACAAAGCCAATAATCTCCTGCTTTGATTTAGTCTGACTGACTGCAACTGCCTTTCTTCTTGTATCACTCGCTGATACACTGAGTTGAGATCAGGAACAGGATCTTGACCTATAATATTTCCCCAAATAGTCCCGAAGTGAACATTGTCCAAATTCATGAGAAACTGGTGCCTTTTCTCCTCTTCATAACCCTTCACAAACACATCAAAAGTCTTACATGTACAACTAGGAATTGGCTTGTACCCGACCAACTCTTCCCACATCTTTGACAACTTGCCAAATTACTCTATCACTATTGAACCACCTTGCCGACATGCAGCAAGTTCAACCTTCAACTGGTACAAACGAGCATTGTTTTCTACCGAGAAACGTTGCTTTAAACTGTTCCACATTTGGCAAGCATTCTGTGTAAACAACACCATAGAACGTACATCTGGTGCGATGGATGCACGAATCCACTCAACCACCATGGAGCTTACAGTGTGCCACAACTTGGCTTCTACAGGTTTCTTACTTTCATCAGGCATCCGGAGACTCCCGTTGATGGACACAACTTTATGTTTGGCACGAAGTGCGTTTTGAACTCAGACGACCACTCTGCATAGTTATCTCATGTCAACACGATGGGAGAGAATGACACACCAAAATTGTCTTGACGCAGAAAAATGATTCACAGACAACGATGAGTTGTCAGCGGAAGACTTTGTTCACTCATGATTTCCCAAAGAGATTCATTAGATCGATTAACCTGGCTCTAATACTATGTGAACTTTGAGAAAGACAAGTGTTTGGGAATTCTGTGTCGCTTCTATTCACAATGACACACAGATTCATATAGACCTCGTGTGAATTAGACAAACCCTAGTTCACACAGTATTCATCAATCTCACTTAAAGAAACATTCCATTATAACACATAACATATTCTATTTCCTTAACACTCTTGTCTTCCAAACTTCATACTCCTTAGCCTCATTAATTTCGTCAGCTGTTTCAACATCTCCAATATTTGCTTCTTCCAATAGCATGTTCTTCCGTATCTCTTCATCTTTCCTAACTTCCTTAATCACAATTTGCTTTGTCTCTATTTTTCTTATCTCCAAATTTCTCTTCGCTAATTCATTAGGCGCTTGTTCTTCAGCCTCAAGCCGCTCACGCTCTACTATTGTATCTTTCTCAGCTTTTGGTACAAAAACAGGCTTGATTATGGTAATTCCAGGCATGTCATCTTCTGAATCAGTCTCATACTCGGAATCTTCCTCCTCCTCTTCTTCCTCTTGTAACTCATCTTCTTCTTCAACAGAAGGTAAAGTAGCCTCTTCTTGCACTCTTTTAAGATTTTTTTTCTCTTATTTTTCATCATCTTCTTCCTCGTCTCTAGTCTCTTGATTCCTCAACTCTTCTTCTGTAGATATAATCTCAGCCTGTCTAATTTGTTTATGTTCAGCTCTAACTTCATCACGATTTTCAATTCTAGTCTGAGGTAAACGACGTAGCCTTGGATCATCCTTCCTAGCAACACGAAAAGCATCCTGCTTTGGGAAAGCTCTATCCAAAACAGAAACCTTCTGCATCCGAACATTCTCATCTTCTTCGCCTTCCTCAGCCCACTCAGGACCTTTCCTGGCCAATACCTTCTCACTCTAGTCTGTCCAATACCACCTCGTAATTTTTCCCTTACAGCAATTGCAGCATCACTCACTCCCGCCGTGACCGACTTTTTTGCACTTGCGAGTGACCAAACTCAATTATATTAGCTATTTGTTTGTGCAGCATCATAAAAATACAGGAATTAGATTCTAGCTTTGCATCATTTAAATCACTAAGGAAAGAAAAGTGCTACTTTCAAATCGATATCTAAAGTTCAAGTCTTAATAAGACAATTTATAACCAAGTAAAGGCATGCTGTAAAATGCATATCAATGATATGTGTGAGCATATCACATAAGCACATAAACCCACTTTGATTCTTATTTTATGTTTCAATAATGGAGGAGCAACGAAAAGGCAGAACATATGACGTCAAAGAGAAAATACAAATGCACAAACATAAAAGTCGGTTATTAAACAAAGAATGTTCGAGAAAATAGAAGATTTTTCATAAACTGAAAAAGCAAAAGGCGATAGAACTCCATATAGATCGGAGTTAGAAAGCGAAATCGAATCTTTCTAACTCACTAACAAACGAAGCTGTCAGGTATACAAATTAGAAACGGGAGAACACAAAATACGATACTCCATGGATCTTTAAGAGAGATCAAGGAAATATAAATTGTCGAAATTTCATAAGACACTGACGAAAAAATAAACGAACTTCCAATTCGAAGAAAACTATATGGGTAGAGATTGAGAAGAATTCAGAATCGACACGGTGGTGATTGGTGGTGAGCTCTTGAAACCGGAACTCATTAGACACTCTAGCTTTAATATAAGAAGCAAGATTTAAGAAGCTTTGGATGATTTCCCAGTACATAAATTAAAAGTAAATCATCCAGACCTTCAAGCTTGATATATTAACTAACTGCATTATGTCTTTTGGCATATTAAAAACTAACGGACTGCTCGCGGTGGGGGCAATAAAAGGAAATATTGTTGGAGACTGCATAGAATGCCCACCAACCTCGCGGGTAAAGCCTTTAGCTGATCCCAATTTCCTAGAAGACTTCTTAAAAGGCATCTAAGCAGCGCGTGAGTCACAAGGTCTCTTGTTTCTTTTTCCTTTCTTTGCTGTGGCCTTAGACTAACTAAAAGATTCGGGGGGAGAGCGGAAAGGCGGAATAGAGCGGACAGTTGAGACAAAAACAACAATGACCAGCTTAATTTTCTACAAAAGCTCGACAAAGAGTAGGGAACAAGAACAAGTAACAAATAACTCACGAGAAGCAGGCAAGGGATGACGTCACTATGAATTGGGCCTATAGTGTTAAAAATATGCTCTGGTGTAAAAGAGTCTCAATGGATGTTGCTGCCGCGAAGCTTTCGAATGATTTTCTTTAGCTCGTCAGTTCACAGAACTGTCAAGCTATCTGCATGACAGATGAGCAAACAAGGCATTACAAATAGAAAATAGATGACAAATGATCTAGCAAGAAAGGCGAAGAATCAAAACAAATAACAAAACAAAGCATTAAGGGTCAACCAAGTTTAACACCCCGGGAACGATTAAAAAAAAACGGGGTCAAAATCCCCAATCGAGGCGGACAAAACCTCGAAGAAAAAGTACTTGTCCGCCCAACCAGTATCCTTGCTCGGAAGACCTTCAATGATCTTCCGATGTTTGTGAGGTAAAATATACCTCGTACCATCACCTTTCTCATCAGTGGTGAGATTGGTCTTCACATAATAAAGATTTAAGATATCGAAGCCTGACTTATACATGCCTACCTCCACTCCCCCGACGAGTAATCCCAGAAGAACCTGAAGCATCGAATGGCACATCTTGGAAAACAACGTCTACAGACTAATCAGGACCTGATTTAAACGAGTCATAATCTGGAAGCACAATAGACGGTTGCTGAAATAGACGACCTATGCACAGTTGTAGCCGAGCGGGGGAGATTCTGGGGTGAAAGGCACGCCCACAACACACGTCCAAGCACTCGTCAGAAAACTAAAATTAGCACAAAGGGCAGAGAGATCCGGTTCTGAAAGAATCGACAAAACATGAGGATAATGATCCTGGGCAAGCCGAATTCAAGGTGGACGCGGCGTTGGAACAAAGACCTGGCAAGGACCGCAATATGGAATCTTATATCTCGTGTCGATTTTGTCAAGGTGGTCATAATCGACAGCAGGACAGGATCCTTCGAGAAGATCCGGAGAAGTCTTCGATGAAGTACTAGGCGTACTCTCGCCATCAAAGGCGTGTGGACTATCACCTCCATCAAACTCAGAGGAAATTCTGCGAGAATGAGAAAACTGTTGCAAGTATAAAAAAGGGAACTAAAAACGATAACAAATGAGATAGAGATCACAAAGCGACAATATAGGCAGAAAAGGCAAATCGAAATCGGAACACAAAAACTAGAGAGTTGAAATGAAGAGAGGAAGAAAATACCTTCGAAAATGGCTGATATCAAAACTTAAAAAGAAAAGAGTGAATGGAAGTTAAAACGAGAAGATGAAACCATCGAGAATCGCCTAGAGAGGGATTCTCAACCGTACGCGTGTTGCTGATCCAACAAGGAAAAAACCATAGTGAGCACCTGCAATCAAAAAATATGGTCCACAACAACTGAACAAAATCAACAGACCAGACGTAAGGGTGTCTTGCATCAAAGCCATAAGATCCAATGGATCTGGACTCTCGACAGAATCCGATGGACAACAACAAATGTCCTTTCAAATCACGCTGTTTGAATCAACAAATAAGATTGATTAGTGAGGATCTAACAGTAGCTGTAAAGCGCCATCAAATCGACATTAATGAACTGCTGCCTCGGAAGCTCTATCAAAGGTCGAGATATATTCAAACAAAATCGACAGCCGGATCTCGACAAGTCCATAAGTTTGACAAAAATATAATAAAAGGGGGAATGTCGTCATTCAAGACCAATTATAACTTCGACAGCTTGCAACTACTCGCCAAAAACAAGCGAGGTAAAAATATAATAAGCGTAGTTTGATAAAAAAGCCTGCAATGGATACAATCGCTCAAAATGATAAGAAAATTCAATAAATCAATTCACTGCGTGCACGCGGTGGCGATGTAATGAGGTGGTCATAAAGCAAGTTTTATCTTTCAAACAAAATCAAGCACCAAAGCAAATAATAAAAATAAGCCTGCAAACTCGAATCAAAGAAAAATCCAAGGGCAAGAGCACACGCATATGTGTATCAAGTTCCCAAAGAAAAAGAGAACACATCTAGCAATGAGGATGAACAAGCTATTGAAAAGTGATTCATGTCAATGAAAAACTCGACTGAGTACAAAACTGCGAATCCAAAAATAAAATGCACACAAAAGAAACAAGTAAAGCAATAATAATAGCAGCAATAAAAATGCTAACAAGGCAAACTAAAGCCAAAACATAAACAAAAATATAAACAGAAGGAAAGAAACAAGCCCAAATTAAGTCTTTAATTTTTTTTAAAAACTGAGAGAGAACTGGCCAAGCATAATGCCTAGGTAACACTGCACGGGGAATGAGGAGTGTGAAGATTGCTCCCAAACTGATTCACCCCAGACGAAATCCTGTCAGCATCAATCTCCATCGGAGCACCAGAACCTTCTAAAGAAGAAGGGTGAAGCCCAGGGCTCTCATCCGGAAGCTCGAACTTACCCTCCAAGGCATCAAGTCCAAGCTCTTCGCTTTTATACTTTGCCTCAAGTTTGCTGATCAAAAGAGGCCCGTGATAAATCATATTGATGAGCGAGAGCCGAGCTTTTGTGCAGGCCTGTCAAATCTGGAAAGGCTGACGCTCCTTAAGACGCTCAGACTTTGCCTTAGAATGGGCATGACAATCTTTCTCCTTTGCTGAAAACTTATCTTTCACAGCGCAGAAAGCTTTGACACCCGCCTTATTACAAGCCTCGCTCATCTTCTCCTTCTCCTCGCCAAGAGTAGTGGAGCAGCTACAGCTTCGGCTTCAGCCAGCTGTCTATTAAGCTCAGCGACCTTAGCTTTGAGGTTGATCGAGAATCGGCTACGCACTCCGATATCTTGTTATTAAGATTGAGAACATAATCTGACAATCTGTAGATCAAATTTTCAGACATTTGGGTCATCTTTGGAGGTGGAAGATGATTAACATCGTAATCGTAGTTTGCAATAAGCTTATTAACTGCCCCTAACATTTGCCAAATAAAATTCAGCTCACTAAGGACGAAGAAAGTAGGAACAAGCGAATAAAAGGATAAGGCAATACGGAAGGGAGTACAATACTTACAAGCCCAACGGCATTAGCCACATCAACATAATCATCCCTATGCCGCATGCTATCAAGCGGAGGAAGGGAGCATCCTCGCGGTTTGCAGTGATGCAGGAGAATCGCCATACTCTACTTATCCTTGACAATGGGCCACTTGCAGTCATGCTTGAATTCCCAGGAGTAACAAGCCCCGCTACTTGATCTGGCAGCATCTTGACGTTTCTCCTAAGCTTGGTCAATCTTAGGAGAGCTGGCATGAGCTCGTTTGGAAGATGGCTCCCGAACCTTATCCCATTAGTCTGAGAAGCGATTGAATCTTGGTCTGGGGATCCAACAGTTGGGTTTGCAACATTGATATCACCTGCAATGTCATTCCCATCAGACTCACCAGAAGTCCCAACATTTTTCTCCACC
>OVBA01009076.1:0-11248 GCA_900406435.1 Lepidium aucheri | reverse complement strand
TTTTAGACCGATCGGTCCGGATTCTTCTGTGTCACATATAGTTTCAAAAAATTTGGATCGATCGGTCTACAATCAGACCGATCAATCTTGTTTTCGCGAAAAAAAAATCAATATCAGATTTCAGTGAAATCAAACATGGTTTAACGCATAGGAAACTCAATTCTAATCAATATTCAATGAAAAACACAATTTCTATTTAGGAATCACTAAAATTCAGTAAACAAAAACCTGATTATGCAGCAGAGACACCTTGTATTGTTTAACCTAACAAAACTTGAACAGAGAATAAGTTCTTCTTTTAGGGAAAATAGAAACAAGGAAACTAAAAGAAATCCAACGTGAATGGTTTTATAGGGAATCAAAACTAGAACAGTAGATTTTTGTTTCAGGAAAAACTGAAGACAAACTAGAAGGATTATAAGGAATGTTTGAAGTGAAGGGTAAAATAGGTATATTTGAAAAAAGTAGGTTATCTGAGTAATTTTTTTTAAAAAAAGGTTATCTTAGTAATATATAAAATAAAGTAGGTTATATTAGTTAATTTTTTCTAAAATGTAATCATCTTGATTTATAATACTTGAAAAGTAACTATTATATTGAACAATAAAAAGGTAATTTATTATATTTTATTGTAATATACATTGTACATATATGAACATTGCAAAATTGATATCTAAAATGTACATCGCTAAGCATTATGTTTGAGATGGGAAGCTAATATATAGTGTCTTCAAACAAATACTCCCTCCATTTCATAATAAGTGTCGTTCTAGCATTTTACACACAATTTAAGGAAACATATTAAAATTCTATTATACCCTTGAAAACTAACTGACTCTTGACATTCTTTTTATTTGATTGGATGATAATAAGGTTAACTTAGACTATTTATGCTAAAAGTTATATTGAAAATGTAGAATGACCCTTATTTTGAAACGAAAAAACAAACCTAAAATTATTGTGAAACGGAGGGAGTATAACTTAGAGATTCCTGAATATATGATAAGCTTGGTGACATTTTTCTTTTCTTTTTGATAAATAGCTTGGTGACAGAGAGCAAGAAGGAATAAAACCCCCGACAGTTTTTGAGGTTTATAAATTTTGATTAGATAAGAAAATTGAGGCTTAGATCTAAGATTACATTTATGTAAACATATATGAAGTCCTGCATATGAAACAATATATAAACAAATACTCCTATATATAGTTTGAATTATATTGAAATTTATTTCGAAGTAAATGTTCGTATAAAACATTCACCATGTTCATTAAACTCTTTTTGTGGCAATCGACTTAGTCGGTGATTAAAGTACTCGAGACACACTAAATGTATCTAGTTATGATTAAAGACAATGATAGGGTTGAAAAATATGATAGGTATACAATTGAAAAGGAACACATGCTCAACATTCATTAATTACCATGAAGAAAATTGTAGCCACTACAGATTGCGAAATGACTAAAATTGTATGAGAAATTCAGGACTCAACCAATTCTCATTAATGCTTTTGTTTATTTTTTATAACTCTCGCCTATAAATAGAGTAGTGAAGTTGAGCAAACAAAATACTGACAAACACTTTGTAATATAAAAGTAGATAGAACAACATGGGGAAAGTTTCTAAGCAATTAGGGTTTTTGGGTTTGATGCTTGTGGTGCTCATTATTGGAGTTGCTGAATGTAGAAGGATTGAAAAGGAGACTTTGGGAGGCGGTGGCTTTGGGGGAGGTGGTGGTGCTGGAGGAGGATTTGGTGGTGGAAAAGGCGGTCATGGTGGTATTGGAGGAGGAGCTGGTGGCGGTGCTGGTGGAGGTTTTGGTGGTGGTGTAGGCGGAGGCCATGGCGGCAGTGCTGGTGGAGGATTCGGTGGTGGTGCTGGTGGAGGCAAAGTTGGTGGTTTAGGTGGTGGTGGAGGTCATGGTGGAGGATTTGGAGGTGGAGCTGGAGGAGGATTAGGTGGCGGTGCTGGTGGTGGTCACGGAGGTGGTGCTGGAGGAGGATTCGGTGGCGGAGCTGGTGGTGGTCATGGTGGAGGTGCTGGAGGAGGATTCGGCGGTGGTGCTGGAGGATTTGGCGGTGGTGTTGGTGGAGGTCACGGTGGTGGTGCTGGGGGAGGATTTGGCGGTGGTGCAGGAGGTGGAGGAGGCCATGGCAGTGGTGCTGGTGGAGGATTTGGTGGTGGAGCTGGAGGTGGAGGAGGTCATGGTGGTGGTGCCGGTGGAGGATTTGGTGGTGGAGCTGGAGGTGGAGGAGGTCATGGTGGTGGTGCCGGTGGAGGATTTGGTGGTGGAGCTGGAGGTGGAGGAGGTCATGGTGGTGGTGCCGGTGGAGGATTTGGTGGTGGAGCTGGAGGTGGAGGAGGTCATGGTGGTGGTGCCGGTGGAGGATTTGGTGGTGGAGCTGGAGGTGGAGGAGGTCATGGTGGTGGATTCGGTGGTGGTGCAGGAGGAGGAGGAGGCCATGGTGGCGGAGCTGGTGGAGGCTTCGGCGGTGGTGCAGGAGGAGGACATGGTCGTCGATTTTAAATTTAGCTTTATGGCGCTACTTACTTACTTGTATACCAAGCGAGTTCAAAATGGAAAGAAGAGTTTATATTAGCTTGGAATTTTATGATGAATGAAATAAATGATAGTTGAAAATTAGTGACTGTTCGATGTTCTTGACTTCACTTTAATGAACAAATCTCATACTGCTGTCTTTTAAACGAAAAGCCGAAGCGAGTCACATACTCGCAGTCCTATCGTGTTCATTATCAACCATTCACACTTAAAAGCTAATTCACTACTGGAGTTCATCGTCCGGGTCTCTGAGGGCTCAATATTCACCATTTTGATCAATATTCTATTCTTACCATGACTCTTTTCGTAATTCTCTCCATTGTAGTAATCTTAAACTCTGTTTTGGTTTTGTTTTTTGAGATCGCTGTTTGGTAATTCCATGTACAAATTTGGGTTGTGTGAAAGCCATGATGATTAAGGTCAGTGGAGAATGAAGATAAAAAGTTCATGTGGGTGATTAAGAATTCTCCCCTATTTGCTGTACAAAAGAACTTATTTTGATCAGTGGGTGCTACAAATGGTAATGAGACTTGTTTTATTATCTTTTTAAGTCCAATTTGTAAGAAGTAAGGCTTCTTCAAAGAACACAAGTATTTACTTGTTAACAGAGGAAGAGAATAAACAAATCTGTGTTTATTGAAACAAACCCTTGTTATCTTAAATAATACTGTAGTTACAAATCTTTATAAGTATAATAAAATAAACAAACAGACATAAAAAAAGAATTGCATCTCTTCTACTTGTCACATTTCGACAATAAGACTTAAACGTATTAGATATGGTTTATTATGGTTTATCTGGTTATCTCGTTATTATCCGATTTTGTACTTAATTAATTGTATAGATATTTTATATATTCTTTATACTTGTATATAATTACATTGTACAGTGTGAATGAGAATAACGGAAACATTTTCAGATATTTTGATTTCTTCTTCTAACAAACTCTCTCGATTCATAGTTGCTAATATGGTATAAGAGCCATCACTGAATTTGTCTGAATTTTGCAAAATTTGAGCTCAGCTTTTGGCTAATCTTCTTCCGATCCTTGTTTTTCCATGCAAAATCATGGTTCTTATGAAGAATCTTCCTCGCTGATCTACTCGATTGAGAGCTTCGACGAGTTTTTTATTTCAACACAATCGACAAACAAATCATTCAATCAGAGCTATGGATTTTCCTCCAGTATCTCCTCCTACAGAAATTTATCGAAACTCTGGAGCTCCGCAATCCGTTGTGCTCCCTGATTTCAATGATTTGAGTCAATCTCCTTATTTAATGCATAGTTCAGATCATCCAGGTTTGCAAATCATCTCCATAAAATTTGACGGTTTGAATTATGATGACTTGAATGATACTATGCGAATTGCTTTGAATGCTAAGAATAAGACTAGTTTATTGATGGTACTTTGTCTGGACCTCTAGAATCAGATCAACATTTTAGCATTTGGTCTAGGTGTGATAGCATGGTTAAATTATGAATATTAAATGTTGTTTCACCTCACATATATTGTAATATATTGCGCTTGAATTATCCTTCACACATTTGGCGTGATTTATATGGTAGGTTTCACATGACCAATCTCCCACAGACTTTCAATCTGATGCAAATAATTCAAAATTTGAGACAAGGTTCAGTGTCTCTTTATGAATATTATACTACCTTGAAGACGTTATGGGATAATCTAGATAGTGCAGAGGAACCAGATGATCCATGTACTTGTGGTAGAGCAGCAAGTCTTCAGATTAAAACTGAAGTATAGTTAAGTTTCTTGCAGGACTAAATGAATCTTATGCCATAACTCATCTCGAGATTATTCTGAAGAAAGTTTTACCACCTTTGGTTGAATTATATCAGATGTTGGACCAGGATGACAGTCAAAAAGGTTTCTCTACTGTTATAGTTTCTCCAGCTAATGTGTTTCATACTTCATAGAGCTCAGTTCATGAAGTAGTTGACCATGCCGTCAATTATTCTCAATCTAGAACTGCTAAGAACAAATCTGTTTGTTCCTTCTACAATCGTGTGGGTCATGTTGTTGATCATTGTTATAAGAAACATAGATATCCACCTGGTTATACTCCAAAAGGAAAGAATGTTGTTTCAAAATCTGATTCAGTTGCTGCTGCAGTTGTTGTTCTGAATAAGAATGTGTCAGGTAATCTGGACAAGCTGATAGGTAATCTATCCGCAAATCAAATCTACCAGTTCATTGCCCTATTCAGTTCTCAACTTCAGACTACCACATCTACTCATACTACTGAGATCAATCCTTCGAAGCCTTCATCAAGCAATTTGAGTATTGAATTCTCTGATTATGTGTATCATTTCATTGGTATATTGATTGTTTCTCAACACACTTGTACTCCTCAATCCTGGATTCTGGATTGAGGGGCAACACATCATGTTTCTCATGATAGAAATCTTTTCCAATCACTGGACACTTCTATTGTCAGTTATGTGAATTTACAAACAAGATCAAAAGTTGGAATCAGTGGAATTGGCACAATTCGTGTGAATGAACATATTACTCTCAGAATTGTCTTGTTCATTCCTGAATTTCGATCGAATCTCATCAGTATTGCTACAATCACTATTGACAATGGATTCACTTGTCTTTTTGATGCTACTTCTTGTGTGATCCAGGATCCTATCAGGAAGTTGAAGATTTTTCTAACTAAGAAAGTGGTGAACCTGTATGTGCTGGATAATCAACAATCTTCAATCTCCATAAATTTTGTCGTTGATATTGGTGTTTGGCACAAGAAGCTTGGACATCCTTCCTTTTCAAGATTTGATGCTATTTCATATACTCTTGGAACTACTAGACATAAGAATAAAAGAAACTCTTATTGTCATGTTTTCCATTTAGCAAAGCAGAAGAAACTCAGCTTTCTAGCTCCTAATAATGTTTGTAACTCAAAATTTGAATTGTTACACATTGATGCTTGGGGACCTTTTTCAGTTGAAACAATGGAAGGGTATAAGTATTTTCTAATAATAGTGGATGATCATTCACAAGCAACTTGGATATTTTTGCTTCGAACAAAATCTGATGAGCTCACTATATTTCCAACATTTATTCAACAAGTTGAAACTTAGTATAAGACAAAAGTGAAATCAGTAAGAAGTGACAATGCTCATGAATTAAAATTCACAGATTATTTCACCAAGAAAGGCATCATCTCATATCATTCATGTCCAAAAACTCTTGAACAGAATTCAGTGGTTGAGAGGAAGCATCAACATATATTGGATGTTGCAAGATCACTGCAGTTCAATCTCATGTTCCTTTGTGTTACTTGGGAGATTGTGTCCTCACTATTGTTTTTCTAATCAATAGAACTTCTTCTTACTTGCTCTCTAATAAGACACCTTATGAAGTTTAAACTGGAAATGCACCTGAGTATTCACAGCTTCGAACATTTGGTTGTCTCTCCTATGGTTCTACGTCTCCTACACAGCGACACAAATTTGCTCCATGAGCTCGGGCATGTTTGTATCTTGGTTATCCAATAGGCTACAAGGGGTATAAATTTCTTGATACAAAGTAACAATGTTTTCATCTCCAAAAATGTTGTTTTTCATGAAACGATATTCCAGCTGGATAAAAGGTCCTCATTTACCTCTCACGATGATCCTTTTTAGTGCTAGATTCTGAGTTCTCAGGTATTTCTTTTCTTCCTTCTACTACTCAAATTTCTCCATCAATACCATCAACTAATCTTCCACATCTTCCACCACAAATTTCTTCTTCTCGTCCAAAATGATTCCACCTCATTTAACAGATTATAATTGCTATAATGTTTCTACAAACACTTCTCATCCTATTTCAAAATCACTTTCATACTCTCAAATTTATGATCTTGACTTGGCTTTTATCAACCACATTGATAAAATTTCTATCCCAAATACTTATGTTGAGGCCCATAATTCTAAAGAATGGTGTGCAACTATGGATACAGAGATTGATGCTATGGAAGTGACTCATACTTGGGATGTAACTACATTGCTATCTGGTAAGAAGGTTGTGGGATGTCGTTGGATATTTACTCTAAAGTTTCATGCAAATGGAACCCTAGAAAGACATAAGGCGCGTTTGGTCGCAAAGGGTTTTACTCAGAAGGAGGGTTTAGATTATACTGAAACTTTCTCTCATATTGCTAAAATGGGTAAAATCAAACTGTTACTCAAAATTTATGCATCTAAGAACTGGCATTTGTCTCGGCTTGATGTATCAAATACATTTTTGAATGGTGAATTAGATGAGGAAATCTATATGAAACTTCAAATGGTTATGCCGAGAGATATATTGCAAAGACTAGCCTTTCTTTGCCTCCTAACGCAGTTTGTAAGCTCAAGAGATCCATTTATGGTCTCAGCAACCTTCAAGACAGTGGTTCGGAAAATTTTCAACATCTTTGATACAAATGGGTTTTAGTAAAGGACATGGTGATCTCACACTATTTGTTAAACAATTCAAAGATGACTTTGTGGCAGTATTAGTGTATGTTGATGATATTATCATTCCTAGTACAAGTTCTGAACCTTCTACTCATCTTACTGCTAATCCTCAGAAATGCTTCAAACTTTGAGATCTTGGACCATTGAAATATTTTCTTGGCTTGGAAATTTCTCCCACATCTGCTAGTATATAGCCAATGAAAATATGCTCTTGATCTCTTAACTTCTACTAGTATGTTGGGTTGTAAACCTTCTTCTATTACAATGATTCCTAATCTCAAGATGTCGAAGACTGATAGTGAACTTTTTGAGGATAAAGAGCAATACAAACGTATCATTGGACAGTTGATGTACTTAACAATCACCAGGCCTGATCTGAGTTTTGCAGTTAATAAGTTGTGTCAATATACATCTGCTCCACGAACAACACATATGACTGTAGTTTATAAGGTTCTTCAATATACAAAAGGGACAGTTTGTCAAGGTCTTTTCTATTTTTGTGATCCTGATCTCACACTTAAAGGCTTTGCAGATTTTGACTGGGCTTCATGTCCCGATAATAGACGTTCTACTACAGGTTTCTCCATATTTCTTGGTTCATCTTTAGTCACTTGGCGTTCCAAGAAACAGCCAACTGTTTCTAGATCTTCTGCGGAGGCAGAATACAGAGCATTGGCTTTTGCTACTTGTGAATTAGCTTGGTTGATCACTCTTCTTTGCGATCTTCAGGTTGATTCTTCAGTTCCAATTTTATTTTCGGATAGCACTGCAGCTAGCTACGTTGCCACTAACCCTGCGTTTCATGAACAGATGAAACATATCGACCTTGATTGTCATATAGTTCGAGAATGTTTGGATAATGATACCTTGAAATTGCTTCATGTACGAACTGAAGATCATGTAGCAGATATTCACAAAAAAACAAATGTTTCCCCATCAGTCTGAACATCTCGAATCCAAGATGAGCATCAAAAATATATACTTCTCATCTTGAAGAGGCCTATTAGGTTGGTTTATTATGGTTTATCTGGTTATCTCATTATCAACCAGTTTTGTACATAATCAATTGTGTAAATATTTTATACATTCTTTATACTTGTATATAAATACATGGTACAGTGTGAATGAGAAAATAACAGAAAATCAGATATTTTGATTTCTTCTTCTAACAAACTCTCTCGGTTCAAAGTTTTTAATAAAACTTACTGTTACGACACTTAACTAATCTACATGTCATGACCCTTAATTTATAATTGGCTTAATACACTACAAACGTTACTAATATTACCAACATCATAAACTCAATTACGATCAACACAACTTTTGACAGGGAAATGAGATAAAAGAATATTTGAAACGTAAAGAGAATTGAGTTGCTTTTTCTTTTATATAAAATGTAAATATATTAAAAACGAGAACTACTGTTACAGTGTTTAAGAACAACCATTTTTATCGATGCAATATCATACAAAACAAATAAAAGACGCATTGAGAAATATTTTATCGAAACAAACCAATCGTTTATGGTTGTCACGAAACGAACAAATTAAAAGGAGTCATCCTCAAATTTAAAGTATTAAGTATTTGTCTGCACTATTAAAAACTCTACTATTTAGTACGAGTTCATTAATGACACTCTTCTATATTGTCCGCCATTCTTAGAAACAAGTTGAATTAGACAAATAGAATCTGGTAGGTGGTTATTTGTCTTTGAAGATGAGGCTTCTTATGAATTGTCTTTGTCTTCATTTTATGAGGAGGATTCATATCAATCTTCTGTGTCATTTCTTTGAGGAAGAAGTATTGGTGGTCGTTAAGGTGTGGATATTTTTTTTCATTTGCACTTAGAAGACCTTGCTAGAGTGTTATCTGTTATCCTTAAGACTCAGCCTTTTATCTAAGATTGGTTAGTCGCCTTATTGACCTCCTCTCTTATTGTAGAAGTCACCATGTTAATCTTCTATCCTATTCCGGAAGTCATGTTTACCGGAGTTAGTGTGTCAACTCTCTTGGTTTCCAAATGGGTTCTTTCTTGCCAACAGTTGAGTTGGTTTTTACTGAATTATTACCTCTTGTTTCAAAAAGGTTATCTTTTATATACTTTATACATACAATCATGACTCTACACTTGGCAAGTTCATGATCATTACATTGGGATTGAGATAGTGTGAAGTCTCTACATCTTTGGAAATTTCAGTTTAAGGCGTTGTGGTCTTGAATTATTGAGTGGAGTTGTTGACGAGTTAAATTTTGGTTGTTGAGTTGAGCTCAGGTTTGTGATTTCAAATCTGATTATTGAGTTAGGCTCAGGTTTATGAATTCAAATCTGGTTGTTGAGTTGGGTTAAAATTTATGAGTTGGACTTTGGTTTCTATAGGTTTTGATTTCAATCTATGTTATTTGGGCTGAGTGAGTTTTGAAGCCTAGAAATAATAAACACCTGAAATGAAGTCATGCACATGTCATGACATTCTGTTTATCTTTTCTGGTGAGTCACCACATCATGCTGTAATGTGTGAAATTTGTTAGTGACGAAAAGCAGACAGTTGTTAAGGACGTCAGTAACAGAAAGCAATAAAGGCTTTAAGGAAACAAGAAGCTTAAATATCAGGGTTTCTCAGTACGCAACGAAAAGAGAGCTTAGAGAGCAAGATGTGAAATCTGAGAAAAATTGAGAGATAGGGGATAGCACTCAAATATTTGTTGAGAAGGAGTGATTTATGGGTGGTGAGAACATAGTTCAGCTTGTGGGTAATCATCTCGGTGAATGACGTAGGGTTTTGCTTGTATTTCTCGGTTGATTATAAGTTAGCTGGAGGCTTTCTGGTGAGACATACCTTGACTAATGTTTGGCAGGATTGTATTTTAGCATGTATGACTTGAGATCTGTTACAAGGCCCAAAAAAATTGAAGGCCCATTTTAAAATAATTATATTGTTTTTCTTTAAGTTTTAGGAATTTTTTTCCTTCAACAAAACTAAGAATCCAAAAGAGTTAACGGTTTCAGGAAACTGAATACTGGTTTTTAAAATATTGTGCATTTTTCCTCTAACTCCTACGAACTTTTTTTTTAACAAAGCTTAGAATCCAAAAAATTAAAGGCCCCAAAAAACTCAAAGGCTTATTTTAAAAATATTATAGAATTTTTTTCTGACCCAAATTTTTTTTGTTTTGATATTTTTTTAGTAATACATGACCTTAAATATACTCAGAACGGTCCTGATGTTTGGTTTTCGGAACTCGTATATACTATGTTCCTTTCTTTTGTTATTCATTTCACAAACAGAACAAGTAAAGAAACATGAAATCAATAACTGGAAATCGAACACAAGAGATTGTATTAGTACACAAATCGTCAATCGTTAAAACTTAACCAAGAGAGTGAATCGTTCTCCTTAGTAGCTTGTCTCTTCACTACCTGAACTTTGCACACATGCTATGCACTGCAGTTGATGCACAGTTGAATTATAGGTGGGCTTCAAAAAGATATACGAGTGAGCTTGATAATGGAATTCAAATGATGACATAAGCTAAGCTTAATTCCTTTGTTGGGCATGTTTTGTCTGTTTCAGCTGCTATGCTTTGTGTTTGTGATTGATTTTTTTTACACCACTCCTAAAACTCTGGGAGGACCAACTCCGAGTTTCTGTCGCAAATGGATATCTGCAGTCCTTGACACAGATTTAAAGGAGATATCAGTTGTTTGCAGAGCTGATTGAATGTGAGGTGTCTCAGTGAAACAGAGAGTCGCTCTCTCACGGATGTAAATTATGTTTTGTATAGGATGTCCCCGAAGGGACATTAAGTTTTTAAAACATTATGAATTATATTTAGAGAGAATTGCAAAAATGTCCCTCAAAGGAGTACATTTTCAAAAAATGCCTCTTAAAGGAGGATATTTTCAAAAAATGTCCCTCATTATGGAAAAATGACAAAAATACTCTTATGTTATTATTTTTATATATTTTTATAAATTTTTTTCCCGCCAAAAATTATTTTCCCACCAAAAAAAAAAATTTCCGCCAAAAAAAAAATTTCCCGCCAAAAGAAAAAAAATTTTCCGCTATATGAAAAAATTTTCCCGCCAAAAGAAATTTATAAGGTGCTTTATAAATTTTTTTTATAAGACAGCTTATAAAATTTATAACGCTTTACAAGACAGCTTATAAAATTCATAAGGTTTTATAAGAGACCTTATAAAATTTATAAAGTTTTATGATAGAGC
>OVBA01009075.1:0-11250 GCA_900406435.1 Lepidium aucheri | reverse complement strand
ATAATAATAATAATAATAATAATAATAATAATAGGGAGAATTAACTCAATAGCATAAATACACAAAGTAATTGAGAATCTATCATACTATTATCATAATTCAACAAATGGCAGTAGGCCATATGGGGGCATATACTAATGTGCCCTTGTGAAAATAATCTGCACAAAATTCGGCTGACCCACTTATAATTGCAGGTGACCCACAGATATAATCTTGCTCTCTAATGCATAGCATAGTAATTAATGCAGAGATACATCGTGATCTTCTTGTGCTGTTGAAGAAACAATTTTGGCCACATGATTGCATCTAACGGTTCAACTTGCTGCAAAGGAAACCGATTTTGCCTCTAAACAAAATATCTAGCCAGAAAATTTTGCCCACTGTCTTTATTAACGCCATTAATAGATAACAAAGCTTTCATTGGAGCTGACTCCTCTAAAATCTGGTATTATTACAAACAAACCACCTTCAATATGTTGGGGTGAGAGGTTTTAAGGTAGGTAAGATTTCTTTTTTTGTTTGCATCAATAATTTGCCTTTCACGTGGGGACATAAAAGCTTGTACTTAACCCACAACACGTCGTTTTCCAATCTCGACTAAAAGTTTGTCTTTGTCTTTTTACGGAGAGACAAAACTTGTCTAAATAAAGATAAACAAAGATTCGTGTGTTGCTTGTCGTTTACTATTGCACAATTATTTGCTTATAATTGATGATTTACCACATAGAAAACGTTGTTCCTAAGCCCTACTTTGTATAGTTAATGATGGCCACCACATCAATCATTCTGAGCATAAAGATATACCAAAGTTATTTGCAATCTTTGAGAATTGTGGGAAAAAATGTATAGATCTGACTGTTGAGATGTTGTGTTTTGCAGAAAATCTTTGAATATGTCCACTAATGTAAAGGTTCGCCATGGTGAGTGGAGGCTGGACCCGGATGGAAACTATGTTTTTGCTAAGACTTGGAAGGATCTGATTGCAACCATTGAGGTCAAGGAAGGTGACGAGTTTGCTAGGTTTCTGACCAAACTGATGTACGTGATGGGTGTTAGGGAGAACCAACATATAGAAATCAGTTACCAATGGCCAGAATGTGTGTTGGGTCCGACTTGGAGACAATTTCCTCCGTCATACATCAGATTGGACGAGGAGTTTAATGCATACATGGCCATCAGGGGGGAGATAGAAACTCTACTGCTTATGACTATAGTTTGGTCGCAGGCTGGTGACCCTGATGTGCAGGTCATTACTGATGGAGTTGTGAGCAAGGGAGGTAATGATGTGTCCCATATATGATTACAAAATTCTTTGCAGCAAATATTGTGAATTGCAGTAGACCTGTGAAGTTTGCATATATAATGAGAAATTAGCTGCAAACAGAATAACAAATGAGTTAAATGCTGCAGACATTAGACCTGGTGGGATAAGCGCACAACAGACAGCACTGGGGGTTGAAACATCAATTAGCTGTGAGCATTATATCTATTAGCAGTACATAATCAGAGTTCTTGTTGTGCATCGCAGGGTTGCAGTGAACCGGAAATCTAGACGAGGATGGAACGAGCTCAGGCACCAACAGCAGGGGTAATTTCTCTTGTGATACTCTTTGAATTAGTTTCAGATTGTATGGCACAAACATGGGCTACTGATAAAATAAATATTGGTAGATATTGTGGTGTCAACACAGACAACGAGGCCCGATTCAGTACAGCAAATGAATGGTATGTGCACAACATAGGAGTATCTATGTTAAAAGAAACTTTACCTCTTGGTGACTAATATTTGGTTATCACAGATCTAATTGGAGCCTGAAGCACAAGTAGCGATGTGCCAATGGGAAATAACGATGGTAAGAGTGGGTAAATATCCACGCGTCTTTGAGTTATAGAACGTAAATAACATGGTTACCGGGTGTTTAATTTTCAGTTGTTGTATTTCCGATCCAGGGTGGCAACTATATCGTTGCAGTAGGGGGACCAAGTGGTGGTATTCTCAAATTTGCAGCAAAAAAAATGTATTCCATGTTAAAAATAATAAGGTGCTGACAAAATTTCGTATTGTGTGTTGTTTGAAAGGGCAATTTATACTAAGGGACAAGGAAAAGCGACAGACCGTTGAGAGGGTTGGGGATGGACCTCCAAACACGCATGATATACGTAGCGCCAAACTATGGACAAGAATAAATGCCAGCGAACTGTGGGACGCCTTTGTCAGAAGTAAAACAATGTTGGTTGGTAGGGGTAACACCTGGATGGGAGGGATTGGTGTTGATCTAAACATACAGGCTGATCCAGGAACTCTTAGAATGGAATCGATCACATTGACAAGTGATGAAGACTCTGACTCATTTGACCTTAATTTGACAGACTCTGATGAAGATGACGATGATAGCCTACATTTTATGGGTGAGACAGCCAATTGGAGCGTTTGCTGCAAAAAATAATTGTAGAATATAAATAATTTAATCCCTGCAAAAATGGTGAGTCTAACACACATATTCTTCACAGGTATAGACAAGGATCAGATCGGACTAAGCTCCTTTGGTGGAGATATGGAGATAGGGGGCCATCAGAACCCTTGGTTTCGGATATAGATGTAGTGAATGAGCGCTCAGCCCCGAATTATCTTCCAGCACGAGATGCTCCACCGTATTTTGATGACCCTGATGAAGATGTCGGAATAGAAGGTTGTGTGTAATATATCGACAGCAATTACATTTCATAAACTAGTTACACTAAAAATTATATGAAAAAAGGGTTGATGATGGAAATTGCCCCTAGAGTGGTGAACGTAATCATAAATGAATTGTGTAACGTATGACTGCCACTTTAATGGGCCAAGTCCTCTCTTAGCATATTGGTTTATCTTATCGGGTCGATGGTTGGTATGTTATATTTGGAAGATTTTAAAAACTTTGTTTAGCGACCTTACAATTCATTACACTACTCACACAGTTCCGATAATTATTTATAAATAAACTTTAATTATACAGATGACTAAATTAATTCTTTTAAATTTTATTCATGTACCGCCATATATTATATTTTTAAAAACTAGGATGTTACAAATAGAATTTGATCCATCTTCGATATAATTTTTTATATATACAATTTTTATTTTGGTAAAAAAATTATTCCACGTTTTTACAATTTTGATTTACTCTAAAATACGAAAAGAAATTCAACATAATTTGCTTACGAAAAAACTAATTATATTCATAAAAGTTATGTACAATTAAAAAAGAGACACAAAAGTCAAGAGAAATTACCCGTTTGAGTTTTAAGAAAAAAGCACACACTGATTGTATTACATCAGAGGTTTATTCGACCCGGCCCAAATATGGCCCACTAAAATTTTTAAAACACACACAAAAAGGTCACGAACTCTTGCCTCACGCTCATCTTCTTGAGAAAAAGAGCGTGTAAATCACGTAACGACCCGACGAGAAACGGGTGATTTTAGTCCCGTATAAGCGGTGGTGGTTGTGGTCTTCGAAGACGAAGCCAAATTGGAAGAAGATCCGACACCCGATACTTCAAAATCGGATCTACCAAACCGACCAGAATCACCCGGAAGACGAACATAGTAAGAAGACGAAATTTGCTGCGTCTCGTTACCGTAACGGATTTGCATAACGGCTCTGTAAGCTAACGGAATTAGACCTTCCATTTTTGTTTGTTATAAATTCAGCCAAAGAAACAAAGCCGAATTTGGTTATTTATAGAGGAATCAACATTAACACGTGGCGTTTTATGATTTGTTACTTAATCCACAAGTTTGCCCACGTCATTAGTTTACTTACTTTATTTAAATATCTAATAAATGAGTTTGAAGGTTAATAAGAGAAGCAACCTTTGAATGTGAAATTTGGCTACAATAAGAATCTGAAAGCTACATTCAAACTTATTTGTAAAAACCACGGCTGCTCCAATGGATTTATCCTCTACACATATTTAATCTAGTTATAAATTTTATTAATTTATTATATCCACTTTCATTTTTGATAATGATATGCAGCTGGACTGAAGAATTTTAAACCTGCAATTTACGAAACAATTTTTTTTTTTTGTTAAAGATCTTTTTCATAAAATCTTTGAAAGAAAGGAAATATATTATAATGTATTTATGAAAGTTGAAGATATGTTTGGATTAATGTAGAAAAATACGTGTAATGTCGATAAGATTTGTTAAATGATGACGTTTGGTGTAGTAAAATAAGAGATTTTTATGATATTGTGACCACTAAACTATTATGGTATAGTCAAATATTAGAAGCTAATAGCGCTATTGAGGAAATAATTAATCAACTAAATCCGTCGGTATTAAAGAAACCAATTGATTGACTATTGTTAATATTAATGTTTATCTTCATCTTCTAGACTGATTATTCAATAATTTTTAGTTTGACTGAACTGATTGACTTTAAGGTTAACAGTAAATTTATCAAAAAGATAATTAGACATTAAGGTTGATAGTAAAAGTTATTATAAAATAAAGACGTTTCGAATTCTTGTTGTATTACTAATATGTTATATCCTAAAATTTTGATGGATAAAAACTAGACATGTCACATGTTAACAATGTATTGAACTCTGTTAATTGCTTGCTGTTCATTGAGAGCTAAGTTAGTGTGTTCTATCAAGGCAATCTCTTTCGAATTTGCTTTGTCGTATAAGTATAACATATAGCTCTATCTTATATTCATATGGGCCTTAACTGGTTAAAGCCAAAAAACGCCTTGCCCAATAAAATAGGAACACAAAATAGACACATGTTCTTTTGTTTAGCATGTGTTTAGTTCCACACCAACAACTTTCAAAGAGATGTTTCGCCAGTCTCTGGTGGTCCGTGCAAAAAAATATACCTGCAGAAATTGTGAACAAATTATGAAGCCTAAATTGTTGAGATGAGTTGCAAGAAACGAAAATATAAGACTCAGACACAAAAGTATATTCAAAATGGCATACGACAAATATAGCTAATTAAGCAACTCAATTATCTTAAGTTTTCATAACAATCTTTTGCTATAGAATAGAAGCAGATATAAATGAGAACTGCGAAGTAAATTAGAGAATAACATGTACTAAAGGACATGAAGATTTTGCTCACCTGTTCCATGAATTAAGATTTTGATTTACTCTCTTCATAGATTATGCTACACAACAAAAAAGATTTAGACATCTCAGTCATTACTGCTAGAAAACCAAGTCAAGAGAGTATTTCCAGACAAACCTTTCCCATAAGCATATCAAACCCTTTGCGAGTAGAATTCATTCATGAAACCATCGATTTTCCAGTGATAGTAAACCAGAGACCAAAGATCATTATTCCATCATTCATAGTCAAAGTCACCGAAAACAACGTTTTGTAGAGTCGCTGTCTTCGTAGCCGACATAGCTGCAAGCCTGCAACTATAGGATTTCTTAGACTAGGGATTCACTGATGTAAGTGCTCTTAACCCTTCTTTCTTTTGTTATTAATAATTTTTAGGAGGAGCTGAAGCTACAAATCTAAAAAAAAACAGAAGGAGAATATAACTAAAACCAGAATAGAAAAATGAATCTGATGGAAATCAAATCTATCTAATTTGACAGTTATTGTTTATTTAGATGATTTTCAAATACAGCAAAATCCTGATTCAAATCCATTACCTATATATTTTAAAATCCCACTTAAATTCATTAAAATCCATTAGAATCGATTAAAAACGAGTATTTCCAAATTCATCAAAATCTATTAAAGTACTGGATTCAATAACTCCTACTTAGTTGGGTTTATTGAGTAACTAGTTCACACTATTTTATCAGCATGACTTTTTACGCTTTGTTGTAATTCATTGAAACTTTTTTTATTCTTTATACGTTCTATATCAACAACAAAAAAAAAACTATTCCCGTTCTGTAGAATCATTTTGATGGGTGTGAGTTAAGGTGATATTACAACGAAGATAGACATTACTTTTTAAAGAAAATTACCTTTATTCTTTATTATGTTAAAATTCATTTTACGTACAATGTAACGTATACGGCACTAAACCTAGAAAAAATCACTGAATTTAAAAGACAATTGTTCTAAAAGAAATCACATTAAGAGTGTGAGTTAATGTCATATTAAATTTTGATATATGATTAAAACGAAACATTTTATGCCTATATTCTTTGTTATTTGAAAAATCATTTTACTTACATTTATAAAAGTTGATGTAACATACATAGTACTTTAAGAAAATGTTAATGAGAATATATAAGGTCATGAACTAAAAAACCTCAAAACTTTCCAATCCAATGAATCTTCGTTTTGCATGTTCTTAATTTACTAATTGACCCATTATCACAGAAATAGGCGATTGATTACCATAGTTTTCTTATTAAGAAATGGTAAAATGGGATTTAAGCCATAGCATACATATAGGAATCGAGTCTTACTGTTTACAAACTTGACTAATGAATTGACCAGTATTGATCTAATGTTGACAAAAAAAAATTGGGCTTAAATAAGGTTGGATACCCATAATTATAAAGTCCCACCTATTAAATAATGGGTACCAACTAAATTTCTCTAATAAATTGTTTTAAGTAAGTAATCTTATTTTAGTAAATTCAAATGAAAAGTGATGTTGATTTATAATATAGAAAAGATGAGAGAATGAGAAAAAAGAAAGGGTAGAGAGAAGTAAAAATGAGGAGAAGAAGTATACAAATAAGAGAATGTAAAAAAGAGTAGATATAGTAAAATAAGAAGAGAGAGTAAATAAATAGAAAATAAAGAAAAAGATAAAAGAGAGAAAAAAAAAAGTAAAAAAGAATAAAGAAGAAAATATGAGAAAATAAAAAAGAAGTGAGAGAGTAGAAAAAAATGAGAGAAAATTTAAAAATATAAGAAAAGAAAAAAATAAGAGAAAAAAAAGGAGAAAAAGTAAAATTTAGTAATAAACGAATCTACTTTTAAAATTTTATTAGGGAAACTAATAATTTTTTTTGTAAAAACAAATAAACTCAAATACATGTGAATACCTATAAATAACCTATATTTTGATGGGTTTTTTTTGGGTTACCCAAAATTTCATGGATTTTTTAATGGACTTCTTAAACAGATAATTTACGTTTGGGTCAGACACGTTTTTTCTACCCACCACAACTTCCTTTCTATATAAACTGTTAACTTGGTTAAAGGACAAAAATGGTATACCATCATTTGATCAAATATTTTTAAAAAGTAAATTAAGTTTATCAATAGTCTATTAAATCTCACTTAAAATGATTTATTAATCCATTTTCATCGTGTAACATTTCTACCCGATCAAAAAAAAAATTGTAAACCATATCTCCTCCAGAAAAGAACATAAACTTAGGTGTATATATAGCATGTGTATAATATACGGATTACATTACAATAATATAACTACTGTAGATTCACAAGAATAATATTTGACAAAAACAAAATTAAAAACTAATATTTGTTCACTTGCGGGTATAACCCACTTGGAACAATCAAATATAAAAGATTTTAGATCAGTCAGCTAACTTTTACTAAAATCCAAATTTCATATTATTATTTTTGCCTTCATAAAATCCCTACGGTCCAATTGATTAATATAATACTCAACTAAAATCCCTTGATCGTTTAAATTACTCCACTTATTTTGGTTTTATGTCTTTTTATCAATCTTGACCTCCATTATTTTCATTACAAATTCTTCATCTTTTTCTTAATCCACCACCTAATATTAATCATCTAGGGTTCTCTAACCACTCAAGAAAATAAGAAAGAAAAAAAGTTTCGTCTAGGGTTTGTAGTCAACTTCTCATAATTGTCCAATGGAGAAACCTAATGGCTTGTGGATCCCTAAGAAGAGCTACAAAGAGTCATCATGGGAAGAGTTGGCTTTTGCCGAGGACGATGCAGCCGGATCTTTGTGGCCGCCGAGATCTTACACGTGTACCTTTTGCCGGCGAGAGTTTAGATCGGCTCAAGCTCTCGGTGGTCACATGAATGTTCATCGAAGAGACAGAGCACGGCTTAAGCAAGCCGATGACCAATATTTGTTCTCTAAATCTTCTTCTTCTCCAGAGTATCCATCTAACGATAGTGATGAGATTCCTGAAGCTTCTTGCTATACTTTGGTTTTTAACTCTAAACCTAACTGTATTCAGACTCAACACTCTTGTGTTATTGATCTCTCTTCTTCTTCTTCTCCTTTACCCTATTTGACTCCTTCTAGGGTTTCTTCTGGTTTGCTTGGAAAACAAAATCCTTCTTCTTCTTCTTCTCCTCCTTTCGTTGTAGAACCTTCCAAAAATTCTAAGAAGATTCCTCCTTCTTCCCCATGGTCGTGTCCAAGTACTTTAATGGAGAAAAAGCGTTGTGATCTATTTGAAATTCCGGTTATGGAAGGAGACAAGAAGAGAAAGATCGAGAGTGATGTCCCAAAAATGGGGCATAAAGCAAAACTTAGTCTTGGAAACAACACTGATCTTTCGGTGAGTATGAATCTGGTCATCCACCAAAGTTTCCCGATCACTACTTACGTCAATGAAGAGATCGAGAAGGTTAATAGTCGTAAGAGAAGAAGAAGGAATGAGAGTCCATCACAGCCGTCCATTTTTGTTTCAGGTTTATCTTGTAAGAGTGACATAATTACAAAGGGAGATCACTTTGACGATTTAGATCTTGAGCTGAGGCTAGGGACCGATCCACCAAAAGAAAACTGATTGATGGATTGAAGAATCTCTAGCAAAATAAAAAATAAAAGGTAAAGAGAAACTATTTATAAATAGAAATATTTCATATTGGTATATGTGTATGTGTGTTAATTGGATTTATGTTTCCTTGGTTGCTAGTTTTGCGTGTCTAAAATGTATCCTTGTATACAGAATTTTGGGTTTTGTTTCTTTTCTTTTACCCAAAATTTCATTTAAGAAAAAATATCTAAAGGAAATATCGAGTTGTGATATGTATGTAAAGCACTTTGAGGCTTGAAATTTTTTTTCATAATACAAGTTTCACGTACTTAAATATATTTTAAAGCATTCATAGTATATTGATGAGCCAAGTTATGATTATATATTAGTCTTTGGAATATGAAAATATGAAAACGAGTATGAATATGACAATGTTGTGGTAGTATGTGGATATATAAACAAGAGCAAAGTAGTGTGACTATGACCTAGCTTCACTTGCTATAATAAATACATTAGCTAGGGCACCCTTAATTGAGAAAAGTTTCATTTTAAGATCTCAGGTCCAAATCTCACTGATTGTAAAATGACTAAAATAATTTGTTATGGTTTTAATTCGAAGAATTTACGGATCACGCGTATATAATTTGTTAAGGTTCGAAACTTTTTACTCGTAAACAATGAAAAATTATTGACAATGTCGCTTGGTTGGGCGATTGGAGCTTATTGTGTTAACCAAAATCCAAAATAAAGTCACATGAACAAGGAATATTTTCTATCACAATTTCCAAAGGAGAGAGAGATAGAATGATGAATAATTGTCACATAGATCTTAGTTGCTATAATATAATTAATATTTGCAATATATATTTCATTTATTCGGAATATTCTGATAAGGAAGTGATTATTCTTGTAAATTCTAATACCATTCCATATATACATATATATATATATATATATATATATATATATATATATAGACTTGGTCTAGTCTCTCCATATACATTAACAAGAGGAGGGTGGTGTAACACTGATCTAGGAAGTAGAAAAAAATGAATGATTGATGCTTATTTACATCATATTTTTGTTAGTATAATATTTTATTTACCTAAACTTATAATGAGCTAATTGATAAGTTTCTTTTCTTTGGTATCAAATGTTTTTTTTTGTCAACGATAATATTAATATTGGGCAACAATGGTCGGCCTATTAGCCAAATTCCTATATAAATTTCGTAGGTAGTAAGACTCGATCTCTGGTTATGCATGTACGTCAGCCTTTAGTGAATTTACCATCAGCCACTAGATTAAAGGTTACTTGCTTGGTATCAAATGTTAGATTTTATATTTATACGATTTTCAATTTTTTTTTGACAAACATACAGAAGCAGCAAAAAAAACGCAGAAGAGAAGTATAGCCGGAAGACCAATGCAGCACCAAGTACCGACACTAAGACGTAGCGATATTTTCCCAAAAATTTAATGATTATCACTAGCAATCCGGTCCAAGAAACAACCTTCAATGCTCGGACCTAAACTCCTAACTGAATGGTAATAATCCGTAAGGAACCGGAAAAAGGGTTTAAAATGTAAAATGGCGAATAGCAATCATCTACTTCATGTATAACCGAAGAGGCAACAAACGAGTTGTTTTCTACATTGGTTGATATGTACGTAGAGCAGTTTGAGGCTTGATAAGTTTCTTGTATTAATGAACGATAAGCTAGAGAAACCCGGAAGCAACCAATGTTATTTTCTATTATAATTTCAGGAAATCCGGCCAATAAGTTCGTGTTTAGAAAAGAACGAAAGATTAATTTTGTATTCAAAAGAATTTTCTTTTTGTAAAACAATAACGAAAGGTTTTTCATAGTTTAGTAATTAATTAATTCCTCGATGTGAGACGTCGCTATAAGCTCGTTTCCACGTTCATTCGCATCTCAGTACGTAATATATAGTATGACTGTATGACATTCTGTCTTTATCAAAACAAAACAAAAAAATGACATTCTGTCAAAATCATAAAAATAAGCAAAAGGAAATGGCACAAAAATCCAAATATGTCACAACACATATTCCCTTTCGCTTGTTCTGTCTCAACAAATTATTAATAAAAATCAAATTGAATAATTAAACGATAAAACTATATGTTTGTGCTCTACTCCAACCCATTAATTAGAGTCTCTACCCTAACTTTTTAGCTTCATGGGTCACCAACTTATCTATCACTTATGAAGATGCATGGAGACTCAACAGAGAAATGACGATGCATGGATGACTCGACATAGAGATATTCAGCCAAGAGGAAACAGGCGAGTCATCAGATGTCTATCAAGACAAATGATTGTGAGACAGAAANATTTCCATTTCTGATTGATCACTAGAAGATACTAGGTTTAGAACTAGTATATAAGTGAGATGATGAGGGTTGAGCGGCGGCTAACGCTTCTAAATCTCAGTGAACAGAGAGTTGAACCTTAGAGAGAAAAAGGTCTTGAGAGATTCATTGTGTGATTGTTTTTTCATTTTGAGTTTGTGAAAAACTTATATAAGACTTTTGTAAGAAAAG
>OVBA01009074.1:0-11251 GCA_900406435.1 Lepidium aucheri | reverse complement strand
ACACATATAAAATCACTCTAGGTTAAATGAAGAAGTAGAGAGAACAAGCTAGAGAGAACAAGAGAAAAAGAAGAAGTAAAAAATCTGTTTCGTCGGTTCTGTTTCAAGGCAGTGTTTGAACTTTTAAACGTATTCCGATCTGGCTGAAATTTTGTGGGAATCTTTGTGACTCAGTGATCTTCAGATCCAACGGTGGAAATTTGGTTTCAACGGCTGGTTTGTCGGATATTTGGGTTTTAACGTGGCTGTTCGCTCTGTGGCGATTTCCCGATTTCTGCAGGTATTGTCTTGATGTTTGGAAAATCCGACGGTGAGATCTTTTCTGATTGAGCTGAAATTTGGCAGAGGTGTTTTTGACTCGTTTATCTAAGGTTTGTACGGTGGAGATCTAAGTTGGTGGCCAAGACCTTAGTAAACCTAGAGTCGTTTGTGACTGTATATTTCTAGGCTCTTATATTGCTCTCTTGCTGAAGTTTGTTGTATTAGAGATTGCTCTTTGTAGCCTTAGTCTCTGTATTTGTTCTTTGGAACAGAGAGGACGTGTTTGTAACTCAAATACATTGGTGATAGTGGATTTTGAGTGGACTACGGTCCCGTGGTTTTTCCTTCTCACATCGAGGAGGTTTTCAGCGTTAAAATTGCTTGTCTCATTTAGTTTCTGTTTTGAGTGGTTGTTGCTATTATTGTTTGAACATATTCTCCTCACAGGTTCATACAAGTGTGGGAAACTTTATTCCGTTGCGCCTTAGTGTGCTTGTTTCCCAACAGTTTTGTCCAGCATGTTCTGCGTGTGCTTAATCTCTTTGAAGAGATATCTGGTCTTGTAGTGGATGTGGACAAGACGTCTCTCTATTCCTCAGGTCTATCTGAAGAAGAAACTAATGTTATCACCACAACCACTAGCCTTGCACAACGCGTTTTACTGGTATGATACCTAGGGATTCCTCTCTGCAGCAAAAAGCTCTCAATGTTATACTGCGAACCTCTTTTACAGCAGGTGAAAACAAAAGTTAATTGTTGGCGTGCCCACTCCCTCTCCTTTACAGGAAGACTCCTCCTTTTAAAAACGGTCATAGCGGATATAACAAACTTCTGGTGTTCTACATTTATACTTCCAAAAGCTTGTATAATGAAGATAAACTCCATTTGTAGTGCTTACCTTTGGAAAGGTCACTTAGAAGGGATCACTCTGCTAGAGTAACCTGGAAATCAGTCGTTATCCCTAAGGAAAAGGGAGGCCTAGGGCTGAGGGACATCTTACTATGGAACCAAACATACTAAATAAAACTTATCTGGCTGTTGTTTTTCTCTTCTGGTTCCATCTGAGTTGCTTGGTTTTTGAAAGAGATCCAACATGGAAATTTAAGTAATTTCTGGTTAATCAAGGAGAAGCAGAAACACTCATTGCTTATTAACAAATTGATTTGACTTAGCCATATAGTTTACCCTTGGATAAAACTATCATTGGGCAATGGAAAGAGCTTTCTCTTTTGGTCTGATAATTGGTCTACTTTTGGGAATCTCAGGAATTGCCTTAATTGTTAGCTCTCCACCTCTCTCGGTATCTCAGCCTATGTATTTGATGTGTACAACAACGGTACATGGCAGTTGCCTTCTCCAAGCTCTGACTCCGAGCTAGCTTTGTACATCATTCTCTCAACCATTATACTTTTTCCTCAGACTGAAGACACTTATGCCTGGCAAGCTCCATCTGCAATAAGTCAGAAATTTAGGATAGGGCAAATCTACTCAGATCTATCATCCCATTCGCCATTTGTGGCTTGGAAATGTGTAGTCTGGAACTCTAGAGGTATTCCAAAGCATAACTTCCATACTTGGCTTATGGTTTTAAATCGTTCCCCAACTCATGATAGGTTCTGTAATGGGGCTTTCCAATTGACCCGATTTGCACTCTCTGTAATGGAGATCAAGAATCTCGCAATCATCTATTCTATGAATGTGATTTTAGTTGGAGTGTGTGGAACCCAGTAAGACAAGCATGCAATCTCCCAAGTCTACGAGATTGGGATTCATTGCTCCATTCCCTTACTAACCTTCATTCTATAAAGCCTCTCAGAATCTTGCAATTAGTAGCTTTTCAGTCTTATGGTGTTTCTTACTTTGCTTTTCTTTGCTTTTTCTTTTGTTCTCTTACCTTTGTTATTCTCATTCTCTGCATTGCATAGCATATGAGTTCTTCATTGTGTTACTTTTTTTTATCATCTCGTTTATGCTCTGTATCTATTGTGCTCTGTTTAGGATTTTTCTTCTACTCATTTCATATATGCCTCCTCTCCTATTCATCATCATTTCTATTTCCTTTTTTCCCCAACTTTCTAACTTATGTTCCTTATTTCATGCCACCATTGTCTTACTTTGATTTATGTTTCACATGCATTCCTCCTTTTGTAGGTGAGTCAGAAAGCCCTCAACCTTCGGAGAATTCAGGTGGCGCCTGATAGCTTAAGCTACTTTATATTTATACTCTTATGTCCTTACATGTGTGTAAATTTCATTACATTCATGTTTGCTACCTTGTTGCGAATACCATGTTTTGCTTCTGCTCTGTGTCTTCTGATTCCTAGTATCATTGCCTATTCCTCAATATAATATCTTTTCATTTTGTTTCTTGTTCTTACTTCTCTATATTCCTTTCTCTTTTAGTTCATTTTGAAATTTGACTCTTACTTATATTTCTTCTTTGCTATCCTAATTTGTCCTAATATGTCCTAATCTATGTGTACATTTTATTACCATTATGTTTGCTACCTTTTTACCAATACCATGTTTTCCTTCTGCTCTGTGTCTTCTTATTCCTACTCTCACTGCCTATACCACACTATAATCTCGTTTCGTTTTGTTTATTGTTGTCACAGCTCTGTATTTCTTTCTCTTTTAGTTCATTTTGAAATTTTTGCTTGTACTGATCTTTCTGGTTATGCTTTATGGAACCTATCTATCTTTCTAAATCTAGTGTTCTGTCTATCCACCCATCTAGAACCTAATATATGCTTAATACAATGTTTCTCAACATCCAAGTGGGGCTCACGAGTTACCTCCTTGAATTTTTGCAACCAGATTCTACCCCATTAGATAAGAGGGAGAGTGAACACTTATTCTAGGATGCAGCTCCTGATTAACCTTCTAACTATTCTGGATGGATCCCAAAATTGAATATTATTTTGTCTTCCCCCTTCTATTTTGCCTTCTGGTTAGGTTTTCCTCCCTCACAGGAAAACTTGTTCACGAGTTCCTTTGTCTGTAGTTGGTCACGACTAATTAGGATGAATTGTGATTTGTATATGGGGTCAACCCTTTTGGTTCACAATGCTAGAGTTTGCTTAGCTAATAGTGATTGCTTGTGGTTCGTTGCATACGCATTTTTTAATTTATGTTGCTCAAGCTAATGTTGAAGGTGAGTCTCCTTATTGGTACAAAATTATAGGGCGCAATAAGTTTGTAACCATTGCAGACATGTATGCCTGGTTGGATGAAGATTGGATTGGCTCTGCTTGTAATTGTCTTGTGAATTTTGGTTTGTGGGAAACATCCATTTAAACTTCCTTTTGAGATGGCTAAAATGGTCAAGGATGCCGATTTCTTCCTGTCTTACTGTTGGGAAAAGTATCATTTGAGCTAATTATTTGGATGGTGAAGGTCAACCAGGAAATATGTGAATCTTGTCCTCGTAGTCCTTGCGCAAGCTTGGGCACCAAGGATTGCTTCTTGTCTTGGTCCTCGTTGGTTCAGACTAAGTAGAGGGTCCGAGTGTAATCCTTGTGAAGAAGAGAAATTGGCCTTTGTTCCGCATTGATCTTCTCTCACGGCATATAGACTGAGGTTGGTAATTGAGGCGGCTTTCCTTGAGCGTTCTGGGTAGTCCTCGCCATGCGATCCGCGAGGTAGTGGTCCAAGGGTGCGTGATCCTTTTTGCCTTAGACATTCCAGCAGCTGCTCCATTTATCCTTAGCTCTAGTTTTTGCTCCTTTTCTGCTCCTTTACCTAGATAAAACTCTAAACTCCAAATGCAAATGCAAAGAAAGCAAAACAAACCTAAAAAGACCTAAGTAAACAAAAAATCTATCTACAAAACAACCTAACATAAGACTCTAAAACCATCAAAAATCACACACATCAGGTCCCCCAAACTTAGATCTTGCTTGGCTTTAAGCAAGTGCAATGATCTAAGCTGGAAAACTGCACACAGAGTGCGAACATCTTGTCAAACGAACAACTTGCTTAAGCTAAACCGTAATCCACATGTGGGCTCTATCATTTTTGAAACCGCAATGTAATCATCTTCAAACATAGCATTCAACCTATGAATTCCTATCACCTAAGCTGGTTTCCAAAGGAACAAGTCTAATTGCTTATTTCTCATTGGTGCGGTCCTCAAGAGAGACTAGAGATCAACGAGTACATAGTTCAACTTCCCTAAGCTTAGCATGATCATTTTTCAACTTAAGTGGTTCCCTCTCATTCAAAATTTTGTTGCCCGTTTATTCATTATTTCTTTTCTTTTCTTTTTTTGTCTTTTTATATGCCATTTTGGCTTTTCCGAAGTTAGTTTACACAATCATGAAAGGCTACGGGTTTACGCTTCCTTCCAAGTTGCTTCACCAACCCGCATATGGAGTAAGCGGCGGATATACACAGGCGTGAAAGGCTACAGGTTTACGCATCCTTCCAGCCGCTTCACCTTTACCACTTAATCGGTTTTAAGTTTCGGCGGGCAACTTTATTTTCCACTTAACTTTTGAGAGGGTTTTACCATACATAGATTTTAGATCATGCTAAACATAAAGAAGGAAGGTATTGATGCATCTCTAGGCTCTAAGTTGGAAATTTAAGTTCATTTTTAGAAGGAATCAAACTAGGCCTATTCAAAACACAACCCAAGCAAAGTTCACCAAGGCAATGATCCGCCCAAAAACTTTCCAAAATGGCTATCTACCAATCAAGAGCATTCACAATGGTTACTTAGCTAACTCAACAAGATTTTTCCCATTATCAAGATCATTCCCACAAAACGAGTACGAATGCATGAATCCTAAGTGAATGCAATCCTAAAGACAAAGCTAAATGGATGCAACTATATGATCACTCTTATTTTTTTAGATTTCATTTTCAAAAAATTTCAAATTTTTATGGTTTTTCTATGCCTTAAGTGCCATGAAATGCAACAACCAAATGCATAAAGAAAAATCTAATCGGATTTTTACAAACTAAATGAATGCATGCAAAACTGAAAATAAAAACACAAGAAACGATGTAAGAGTACTCTAGACCCCTCCCCCAAACTTAAATCACACAGTCCCTTGTGTGCATAGAAGTCTAAGAGAGTTGTCTAGACAAACAAAAAGATAAAAACTAAGAAAAAAAAAGTGTATGTATAAGGGTTGGAGTTTGGTACCTAAAAACCAAAAAAGTGAGCAGTTGAGGCGTTCATATCCTCAAGAGTGTAACTGTGAGGGTCTGGGTACCCTCTTGGAGCTATTCTTTCGCAAGGCGCGACGTGTTACTGTCTGTCAAGGTACTCCTCGCGGTCATGATCGGCGAGGGACGCATCTGAGGGCACCGGCTGAGGCGTTTGCTCTTGTTCTGTCCACTGCTTCTGGCTCCTCTTCCCGGTCAACTTGTATACCCGCGACATGTCCATTAATGCGCGTTGCGGCTGCTCTTCTTGCGCTTGGTGTGAGCTGAGACCTGTGTAGGTTGAATGCCTCCTCGCTGGTGGCGGCGAGTCATGAGTGCGAGGCTGAGGTGCTGTTGCTCTGAATGATGATTGCAGTCTATCAACTGCCTTCCATAATTCCTTGCCCTCGCTCTGCCATTCCTCATTTTCCTTTGCGAGCCTTTCACCTTCTTGAGCAACCACTTCCCCAATTTTTAGAGCTTCCCAATTCGCTTGTGGGCTTCCTTAGTTTCCATACCTTGATTCCTCTCGGTGAACTCCTCGAAAAAGTAGAATTCTGGATCGATTTCTTCCTCGTTTATCTCCTCTTCTGCCTGCTGAGGTTGCTGCCCTTGCTGGCGTCTTTCTTCTCTGGATGGTCAAACTTATACACAGCTCGCCCCTCAACCTCCCCTTTAGCAACGACGCCTGTCCCGTGAAGATACCTCATATCCATGAATTGGGGTTCAACCCAATTGTATTCTTCTGTGTTCAAGGGCACTCCACTTGCCTCCAATATTCGAGCAACCACTCCACCGATGTAGATATGCTTCGTCTTGCCGGACTTTCTCTCTGTTGTAGGTAAGGAGGTGCTTTCCCAAGACGAATGACATGCCGGAATTTCCAACATCTCCTTCCATTTGCTTGCCACTCGAAGTAAAACCAACAATCTCCTTTATTGCCATAACCATCATTTGTATCTCTCCGAGGTTGATCGGCGAGGTGGAGGGTCTAGCGAAGATCAAATTAGCGATGGATCTTCTTGCATAATTGATGGCGGGCTTTCAGATCCAGCTTCCCTTGCATCGTGATGAATCATACGCCCCAGAACCTGACAGCATCTTCCATGCCTTATTTGTTTCATCGCTGTCGAGATCAGGATACACCGAGTCTCCGTACGGGAAGCCAAAGATCCTATCCATCTCCTTGAATGTCACCTTGTATAGTTTGTCGTACACGGTGAACGTTATATAACCAGCTCCCATCCTCTTTATCAATTCCTTCTCTTCCTTTGAGTAGACTTGGAGATCCATGGTTGCAAGAAATCGCAAAGTTTCCTCAATGTAAGAGCTCGCCACGCTCTGCATGCAGATCTTGATTCCCAACGAGCTAAACACCTTATCCACATCCTCGGTGATGTCCAATCTATTCATGGTTCCAGTGTGTGGGAAGTAGGTACCTTTAATCCCCATCCTCTTCAAGGCCTCATACGCTTTATCGGAGTCGTTGGCCTCTCTTGCGGCCTTTCCTTTCTTTTTTGCCTCTCTTTCCTTGTAGGCCATCCTTGCTTCTTTTTATGAGTACCCGCTCCTCTTCAAATCTTAAATGACTTTGCGGTACTTTTTTTTCTTCTCCTTCTTCTTAGCCTTTGTCTTTATCTTCTCCTTGCTCTCGTACTCGGCGTCAATAGGCGAGGCCTGACCATACTCGCTGTCCTCATCACTGTCCTTGCTGGTGGATAGTGAGGCTATTTGTTTGCCTTTCCTCTTCTCCTGAGCGGAGCTTCTTTCTCCATGGACATATCTCCAGTCCATTGGGTCACCCACCGATTTCCTCGCCGTCTTTTTGATTGGAACTTTGATCCTTGTCTGAACTCGTGGTTCATTTCGTCCAACTAGACGATGAATCGTTGAGGTCTGTGTTCACGGCGGACTGGCGGTAGATCTTCAAACCCAGCCTCCATTTCTTTCCGGCCAACTCTTCTTGCATCGTTCATGAACTTGCTGTGGAACTCCTTGACCTTTCTCTTATCTCTGAAAGCCATGCTTGACAAGGTTCCTTAGATCGGAAAACTTGAACTCAAAAAAGAGATTCGCCGGCGGTGAAAGAAGAGAGATTTGTGTGTTGAAAACTTGAGAGCGGATAAGGGAGCTGATAAGGGAGGAGCTGATTATATAGGCGAGTGTTGCAGGTCTTTGAGGAGACAATCTAGGGAGAAGAAAGGAGACAATTTCGGCTCCCCATGCTACTCGCTATTCGTCCTCGTCGTTGGCACCATCAGAGCCCTTGATTTCAAATTTTGAAACTTTAGGCAATCTCAGCCATTGGATCGGTCCAACTTTGACTTGACCTCTCCTAGATTTTCGCCAAAGCTGTTAGCTCATGGGTCCCACTTGGTGAGCGGGAATTGATTTAAATCTTTGTCCTTATGTGCTCCTCAGCTAACCTTCTCGCTCATCCTCCTCGCGGCATATACCGAGGCCTGACTACCCATTCAGAAAAACCAAGCTTGGACTGCCCTTGTTGCTTTCCCCCTTGACTATTCTGAGTTCTGATTAACTCCCTGTTTGTGGTAATATCTAAAACCATAAACAGTTAGCCACATTATAAAAATAGGTTAAGTTCGAGGCATTCATACTATTAAAGCTCTATGTTCAAGAGTTCACTGAATAGCAACTGTATTTTAATTCCAATGAGATTTATTTGACTAGAACATTCTATAAAAGGATACTGAGGTGTGCAAGTAGATCCTATGAGTGCTGTTCAAGACAATTTGAACACTACTCGCACACCTTCCTCGGCCTCATGTCCTGTGGGATTCTGGTTGTTTTCCAAATTTTTCTCACTCCTCGCCTTGTTTCCTACGAGGATTAGATGCGAGGCATGCTTGCTCTTGGCTTAATGAGGGCATTACTTCCTCTAATTTGCCAAGAGTGCTGCCAAGATTATGTTCTTGGTCTCCTTAAACCTGAGAAGCAGATCAAAATACCAAATACCCAATAACAACAAAAATAAACCAGCAAAAATTGTTCTCAAAATAAAACAAAACCAAATTAACCTTAAACAGAGTTTTTTTAAAAAAGGGTTTTCAAGAGTAAAGGATAGAAATGGGATTCCCTCCCAAGCGGACTTGTTTAGAGTCACAAGCTTGACTCTCCATACTCCTCTAGTATGGGTTTTTGAGGGAAACCAGAGCTCCCTTGTTTGCTTCCTCGTCCATTCCCCCTATTGTTCCTTGAATCTCAAAACATTGCCCGTCGATCATAGGCTTCTTTCTTCCTTCCTTTAGGTCAAACATCATTCCAACTCCGTCTCCAACCTTCAGTTCAATGGTCATGTTCCGCACATCAATCAATGCTCCCACTGACGCCAAGAAAGGTTTACCCAGTAGTAGTGGATCAATAGGTTCTTCATCCAACTCTAACACCACAAAATCAGTAGGAACCAGCACACTGCCAATACTTATTGGTACATCCTTGAGCAGTCCCCTCGGTTTTCTTGTTGTTCTATCCGCGAGGACCAGTGATATCTTGCAGTTCTTAAAGTTTGAGTACCCCAGATTTTGCGTAGTTGCCAGTGGAATCAAACTGATGGATGCTCTAAGATCACACAAGCAGTTCATAAACGTTAGATGCCCTATTGCACATGGAAGTGTGAAGTTTCCCGGATCACTCAACTTTTCATCGATGAAGTTTTTCCTCTGATGTGGAAGAACGGGTACCAATACCGATCCATATGTTTGGGTCCCAACAAACATGCATTCCTCTTGTCGTTCCTTAAGCGTGTCCTTTACCACTTCTTTGCTTATCGAAAAGGACCATTTGCTTATCAACCTGATTCTTATTTAATCTTGAAGGAAAAGGTGCCTTAGCTCTGGTAGCTACCATAGGTGTTGTATTCTGGTTGGGACCGTCTGACTCTTCTCCTCGCTGCACAGGCGTGCGAGGGTTCCTTGAGTTTAGCAGTTTTTTCAGCAACCAAACTATCATCAGCTTCTCCTCGCGGCTCTGGCCTGCGAGGTGTATCCCCGAGTTTTTCTTGACTGGCTTCAACTTTGACTTGTCTGACCCCTGATACAACGAGTTTTAATCCTATATTCTACTGCAAGTGCACAACAAACGTAATAGTACTTAGGGGTCAAATTCCTCAGAGAACCAAATCACGCTCTTAACTTCTATCAAATTGCAAGCTATATCAATCAAAATCAGGGAAATAAATACTAACAACTTAACGTGGATGTAGTCAAATAACTAAAGCAATCGGATATCAGGTATTCATTCAGGATTTAGAACTCTTGTCAGGGATACTATTCAGGAACTAATCTGATCATATTCTCGGTTTGAACATAAATAAAGATAAACCAACTCTCATTGAATCTACCCCTCTACTAATAATCTCAAGATCCTAACTCTCGTTGGTTTTAGATTACAAGTGGGCTTATCGTTTAGGTTCAATTACTGATAACAAGATTTTTGGTCTATGGAATCAAATCATTGTAGGGTAGTGGTAAGTAGGTGGATGTGTCGAACCAATACTCAGTGAATACTTGCAAGCAACTTATCTAATACCAGATTCTAGTTCAGGCAACCTACCAATCTGTCACAAAGATAGGTCATATTTCTAACAAGCTCTCAAACTAGCACAAAGGACAAAATACACTACGAGACAAAATAAAAATAGAACAAAACATTCAAAAGCAGAGAATTGATCATAAAAGAGAGCAATATAATAACAATGGATAAATCTAGGATAATAAACATGAATCTAGATGATAGGAGGTGATTGATCCTTGACGTGTCATACTCTTTAGCACCGGTCAGCATATTCCACACTTCATCGGTTTCCACCTTGTCTATGTTCACGTAGTCCGCTTCACCGGCTCGGAATATGAATAGCACATCTAGCTCCTTCAATGTTGCCACGTACTCCTTCCCATAAACTTTGAATTTGATGAAACCTGGCCCATTCTTCTGGATCTCCTCTATCTCGTTCTTGGANCGTTTTAGTCTCAGACTTGGCAAAGACTCGGAAGTTCACCGTGGCGAGGAATTGCAAGGTTTCCTCAAGGTAAGAGCTCGCCATGTTGTACATGCATGTGGTTATTCCCAGTGCACCAAAAACTTTATCTACCTCCTCAGTGACCTCTAACCTCCTCATGGTTCCAGAGTGTGGAAAGAAAGTACCTTTAATACCCATAGCCTTCAAAGCCGCATATGCTCTTTTTGAGTCTTCGTCTTCTCTTGTGATTTCTTCTTCTTCTCTTTCTCATGCTCGTGGTAAGCCTTCTTTGCCTCCTTCTCAGTGTATCCGCTCTTCTTCAGATCTTCAATCACACGGCGAAACCTTGTTTGACGCCCTTTCTTCTCTGGTTCTGCTTCCTCCTCGCTGTCACACTCGGCATCCATCGGCGAGGGTTGGACGTATGGAGCATCCTCGCTGCTATCCTCGGTACTGCTCGGCGAGGCGATTTATTTTCCTTTTCTCTTTTCTTGAGCCCAGCCACTTTCTTCATGCTCATATTTCCAGTCCATCGGCTCCGTCGCCGATCTCCTCATCGGTTCTGTGTTCGGAATCTCCATCCTCATCTGAATACCGTCATCCTCGTCGTCTGATTGGACGATGTACCAGCGAAGCTTGTTATCATGGCGGACCGGTGGTGAGTTGCTGAGTTCCACCGCCAATTCTTTCCTACCAGCCTTCCTTGCGTCATGCATGAACTTGCTTCGGTATTCCTTCATCTTTCTCAAATCGCCGGAAGACATGCTTGACAATGAAGGAGAATTTGCTTGAATTCGGAAGAGAGAGAGAGAGAGAGAGAGAGAGAGAGAGTGACTCGGTGATTAAGAGAGAGAGTAA
>OVBA01009073.1:0-11253 GCA_900406435.1 Lepidium aucheri | reverse complement strand
GAGCACGCAAGCTAAGGGAGCAACTTGGAGAACCTATTATCAATAAAGATCAAACTTTCTTCTACTTAGAAATCCTAGCCGTTGGAAGCTTAGCCGCTTTGTCTAAACGTGCAAGCCACACCAAGTGATCTCGTGAGGATTCCCCTTGATCAGAAGTGTGTCCGAGTGTATCAAGAAGCCTCCATTCTTCTTGTGGATCACTCTTCAATCCACCAACTTCCGCACCACATCTACATCTTAGCAAATGAAGCACTTCAGTTTCCCTTTGATCGAGATTCATTCCAATCAACCTTAGAGAAGCACCTTGAGGCGTGTATCAACTATGATATTTTATAAGTCACAATTAATATTGCGAGTAGGATATATAGTTCCAAATTCGTTACCGATTTGTGATAGTAATTGTTTTAGTTGTATTTTGTTTTGATATACAAGAACCAATGATGATTCTTGAAGCTCTTTTTTCAGAGGATGAAGATATTATTGAAGGATATAATAGGAAATATACATTGTTATGTTTTTGACCTAATTGGTCTTGTGTACATCTTGGATAAATAGTGTAACATATTCAAGGAATAAACCAAGCCGTTCAATACCTAATTCTACATGGTATCAGAGCTATTAGGAAAAACCTAAAAATCGATCCCTTTCTTCTAGGTTACTGCTGCCGCCGTCGATGGCAAACAATGGTGATGATGCAACAGGATTAGTGATCCCTGCGAAGTCTATTGAAGGTACGGGTTCAGTGATCCCTTCTAGGGTGACTGTGTCACCTTATGCTTTGTCTATCTCGGATAATACAGGAGCTGTCATCTCTCCTATCATGTTGAATGGCGAGAATTATAATGAGTGGGCAGTAGAGATGTTGAATGCTCTACAAGCTAAGATAAAATTAGGGTTTATCAATGGTGTGTTGAAGAAGCCAGCAATGGATGATGTTGATTTTGAGAATTCGCAGACAGTGAATTCGATGGTTGTGGGTTGGATTCGAGCTTCAATAGAGCCAAAGGTAAAATCGACTGTTGCCTTTATCTCTAAGACACTCTTCTCTGGACCGAATTGAAGCAGAGATTTGCAGTAAGTGATACGGTGAGAGTTCATAAAATTAAAGCTCAATTGGTGTCATGTAGACAAGCTGGAGCCTTAGTTCTGGAGTATTATAGAAACTTGTGTTTCTTGTGGGAAGAATTGGGTATGTATCATCCCCTCCCTTCTTGTACCTGTGGGGCTTCTTCGCAGATTTAAAAAAAAAAGAGAAGAAGAGAAGCTTCATCAATTTTTAATGGGTTTGGATGATGCTAGATATGGGGCTGTTTGTACAACGATTCTAGGTATGGATCCGTACCCTCTCTTGGTGAGGCTTACTCGAGAATCATTCGTGAAGAGCAAATGAACCTCTCTTCTCTATCTCATGAACAACAACAAAACACAGCAGGATTCCTTGCCGAGGAGTTCAACACAAACGGTTTAAGTCTGAGCAGCAACTAGCTCCTCCCAACAAGATATCTGTCATGAAGAAGAGACAATGTTACGTGTTCTCACTGTGGGAGAGCTGGTCACGAGAAAGCAATTTGCTGGCATATTGTGGGTTTTCCTGATTGGTGGACTGAACGTTTAGATACATCAGCACATTGTAAAGGACGTGGTCATGGAAAGGGATAGGGAACCAGTGTAAAGAGTCAACTCGTGGCTGCACAAGAAGCTCATGCAACAAGCTCCAACTCGTCTCAGTTCCTAGAACTAACCGTGGATCAATGGACAACTTGCCAACTCTGTCTCGATCTAAGTCTGTTTTCCCTTGACTGGAAGAGACATGTATAGACTCTTGGTTGGACTTTTCCTTCTTAGACCGTCGAGGAGATTTGAGACAACCCCCAGATTGAAGCTCCTGCTTGAACGCATTAAACCATTGATTCATAGTCTCATTAAGTTTGCGTCGAAACATTTTCTCCATCGCTTCAAACCATAATTTGTGATTGACATTTTATGGTGAGTTCTCATTATCTTGCGACATCCTTCCTACAAATTAAACAAAGCGAAACCAATAAAATTATCCAAGAAAAGTCGCACAGAATATAGTTCAACAAGAATACGAAAAGTCAGATTTGATCCAACACTAGCGATATGAACTTGTCTGTAATCAGACAATTCTAACTCAATTGCGAAGTGTTTTAATCAACCTATGGTGCTCAAAAAAACCTACTCTTATGAGTGTAAATGATCTTAACCTAGAAGTTGAAGAGTCACGTTGAATACAAGCAAATTCTGATCACAAAAATGATAGAAATGAAATGTCATACAACAAGAGTGATCGGAAAACACCCCACAAACAAAATGGATGATGAATATGAATAACAAAGGGATGAACAAACAATGGCGAGATGGTTTCAAATCAGTTCAAGAAGTAATATAATTTTTCTGGGTTTTTTTAGAAGAGAAAATTCACGGAAGATAAGAAGATGTACAAAGAATACGAAGAGGTTAGGAGTGATTGAGTTTTGAATTGAAGCGTTTGCTCTGATACAACTTGATGCAATCCTCCTATGATCATCACTTGGAAAGGAGAGTGAAGGGGATACGCGACTTGTTCGTGATTGGTGAACAAGAAGTCAAAGAGGTGGATCGCACAAGGTTGCAGAAGACCTTTGATATTGCGGTGCCTTTGGATATTACACATCAAAGAGATTGACACACAATCATAAAAGAGAGAATTTGATTAAAAGATAGAGGAGAAACTCGATTCACAACATAGATTATTTATAGAGACAACAAGGCCACGTTTTTAGGGTTTTAGAAAGAAAAACAAATGGACCGAGTTGATTCAACAAATGGGTTCTCTTGCAATATGTAATTCGATTTGCCTCGTTAAAAACCTTAGTGGAAAACCCAAAGGTACAAAACCACTAAGGGGAAAAGAGAACAAATGGATTACACACGCATTTGTTGAATATAAGTCAACACCGATCTGGTTAGACTTATGTTGACTTCTTGCTCTTCAAAATGTTTAAGTAATCCTCCAATAGCTTGGTTGAAGAGTTTGGTCCTTGATCTTGTCATGGCTCCAGCTGGCACATCTTTGAGCACATCCTCCTTGAGTGTCTCCTCATCACTAGAGCTACCAATGATCACATCAAAGTGTGAACCATTTATATATACAAGATTATGTCGTTGAAGTAGATTTTTTTGTCAACGGCAGATTATATTAATAACATAAGCAAATAGCAAGGTACATCAAAAATCATAAGCTATCTCTCTAACATGACGAGCAAGGGCATCAACTTTATGATTTAAGATTCAAGGGATAACAGAAAGGGAGAGAGAGGAAAATAGAGACGCAATCATGAAAATGCTTCCTGATAGGGAAGGAAAGCCAGCCACTCCTCTGGACGATTCAAGATCTACAATACCATCTCGCAGTCTGTTGATATTTCCACCTCCAAGATTTGAAGCGCCAAGAGAAACTAGGGCTGAAAGACTTTTGTTGAAATTTTGAGCCCCCATACAAACTCCCTCCACTGAATCTAGAAAATCGAACCAGCCTAAACCAGTTTTGAGGTCCAAATTTTTCCAGTAAGCATCCACAAACCATTTGAAGCCTATGAAACTTTGATTAGATGTGGATGGGAAAGCCAATGAGGACTATCGAATAGCAGTATGAACTACGGAAGGAGTTCACGATTGCTTGAGTTCAATACGAGCCGTAGATTATTCTTTATATTCAGCCTCTTCTTGAAGAATGATGTTACATGGATCAGTATCACAATGTGAAAAAAATGATCGTTTCTTGCTTTTCAAATGTTCCAAATAATCCATGGAAAATACGGATATTCATCTCTGTCTAGTAATCTCCGGAACAAGTAATCTAGATTGTACAAAACCGACTCTCTTGGGAAAACATCTGCTACATAATGGATGCAAGATATTGCCCATGTTTTAATCGATGGCGGGCATTCAAAAAGAGCATGATTAATAGTTTCGTTTTCTGCTCCACATCGTGAACATCGTGTGTCACAATTAATACCTCTTTGGCAAAAAAATTGTTTGACTGCATTCCAACCTTATAGGGTTTGCCAAAGGAAATGTTGAATCTTATTAGGACAATTAAGTTTACAAATTTTGTTTTGAAAAGCTTGATAGTTTGGTCCAAATTGTCCAACCTCAAGTAAAGAAGATGATTCTTCAGTTTTGTAACCCGACTTAACAGAATAACGTCCTGTTCTAGTAAAATGCCAAACCCAGTAATCTGGAAACTGTTTTCTGGCAATGGGAATACCCATAACTAATTGGACATCTGTAGTTCAAAATATTGACAAACTAAAATTTTCTTCCAAGAACCAGTTCTATGGTCAATGAATTGATCCAGAGTAAGATCAGGAAATAGATGAAAGATCATATTAGTTGCGGGTCTGGGAAGAAGATCTGGTATGCATGGATCTTTCCAGACCTTTATAGATTTCCCATCACCAATTTTCCGGATTATACCTTTGGAAACTAGTGATCGGGCCGAAGATATACTACACCAAACATAGGAAGGATTTGTGTTTATTTTTGCCATAAGGGGCATTGATCGTTATGATATCTCTCTTTAATAATTTTAGCATAAAGTGAATCAGAGGAATCAATTAAATACCATAGTTGTTTTGCTAGAAGTGCCCGAATCGAATTTCTCCAATGCTCAAAACCCTACACAACTCTTGGATTTTGGTTTACATAATTTTTTCCATTGCTTCCAATGGATACTATTGGAAGTCTCTGAAGTGGACCACTTTGCATTTGCTAAATTCAGTTTGGGGACAATAGTATTTGGCAAACAATAACATGACATCACATACGTAGGTAAAGCCATTTGGAAAAATTTAATTAAAACCTCCTTCTCTGCTTTCGATAAAAATTTAGACGACCAACTATTGATGCGCTCTTGAAGTTTCTCAGGAAAAAATGCACAGACTTTCATTTTAGCCCCCCTTAGGTTTTCGGGGAGTCCTAGATAGGAGCCCATTCCTCCGAGATTAGTAATTCCTAGAGTTTGGTGTAGCTCCATTTTATGGGTATCTGGTACCGCTTTACCAAATAGGATTGAGTATTTCAAAGTTAATTTGTTGACAAGATACTAGTTCATACTCCTTAAGTATCCTTAAAATTTTCAACGTCTCTTCTTTTGATGCTTTGCAAAAGAACAAATTGTCATCAGCAAAGAGAAGGCCCATAATAATTTCTTGTTCCGCAAACAGATGGGAAACCGTTAGGCTAGTTCGGGCAATAGAAAGGCCCATAATAAGTCCTTGTTGTTCTGCATATCTGAGTTTTGAAATCAGAACTTCCGTACAAAGGATAAAGAGGTAAGGTGACAGAGGGTCTCCCTGTCGTAAACCCCGATGAGGTTTGATACTTCCCCCAGGGACCCCATTTATCAATACTGAGTATTCAACACTTCTGAACAATGCATAATACATGCTATCCAAGCCATTTATCAGAGTAAGATTTTATTAAAGTTCCATTCCACCTTATCATAGGGTTTATTCATGTCAGTTTTTATTGGCATAAGTTTGTCTTTAACATCTCTATTGGTTCGTAGTGCATGAAACATCTCCTGAACAATCAAAATATTGTCTGAGATAAGTCTTCCAGCAACAAAAGCCGATTGTGTTTCACATATTAGTTTAGGTAAAACCTTCTTAAGTCTCAAGCACAAAACCGTGGAAATTATTTTATAACCTACATTATATAAACTAGTCGGTCTGATTTTAGCCATCTTTGTTGGTTTGGAAATCTTTGGGATCAGACAAATATTTGTCTTATTCAAACCATGTTCAAAAAATCCCTAAGTTAGAAAATTTTAACTAAGGATACAAGATAGTTCTTAATAATTTCCTATGAATTTCAAAAAAAGAGAGTCGTCATACCATCTAAACCCGGAGTTTTGTCTGGATCCATCATAAATAGTGCAGTTCGGATCTCATCTACAGTAGCAATTTTCATCAAGAACGGATTATCAGAATCTATTATTTTGGATTCTATTTCATTCAGTAAATGTGTGATATCTCCATTACTAGTAAAAAGGGAAGTAAAATTGCGCGATGCTTCAGCTAAAATGTTTTCCTCTTTTGTTATTCAATTGCCGCTACTTGTCTGAAAACCAATTATTCGATTACGTGATTGGCGTTGTTTAGTCTGAGCATGAAAAATTTTAATATTTTCATCACCTTCCTGAAGCCATTTATTACGATATTTTTGCTTCTAGTATGTCTCTTCTTCAACATATGCATGTTTAAGATTGAAGTTTGCTCTCTGGATCTCGTCTATGTTAGGAGAACTACCATTTTTTAAATCCTCCATAAGTTTTTTCAAATCACTTATTTTTTGCCAATCAGATTGGAGAATTTTACTTCTCTAATAAGAAATTTTTTGTCGACAATTTTTTATTTTTTCTCAAAAAGTAACCCTTCTTCCACATGATATACGCTTCAAAGTTGTTTCAATAATGTTCTTAAATACTATTTAACCAGTCCATCATCTGTCAAAAATAAATTAACGATGTGGTTTAAAAGTTTGATAAGTGAATCGAATAAATTAAAGTTGTGGTTTAAAAGTTTGATAAGTGAATCGACCAATTATAGGTCTGTGGTCCAACTAACATATTCCTTGAACAAAGTAGTGTTGGGATGATTCCTTGGTTATCGATACAATCTTCGCAAGACGAATAATCACTATAAGACAATTTAAGGTATTATGACAAAAAATTAGATCGAAAATCTTGATCATAAACTTGTGATGTTTATATATATTTCTGTTACTAATTTGTTTGTCACAAACTTAAAGTTTTTCTGTCACAACATTATGACTAAATAAATTATAACCATTTTTGTCAAAACTTGTGACAAAACAACGAAACTATGATATTTTATAAGTCCCAACTAATATTGCGAGTAGGATATATAGTTCCAAATTTGTTACCAATTTGTGATACTAATTGTTTTAGTTGTATTTTGTTTCGATATACAAGAACCAATGATGATTCTTGAAGCTCTTTTTTCAGAGGATGAAATGTTATTGAGGGATAGAATAGGAAATATACATTGTTATGTTTTTGATCTAATTGGTCTTGTGTACATTTTGGATAAATACTGTAACATATTCAAGGAATAAAGCAAGCCGTTCAATACCTAATTCTACATGGTATTAGAGCTACTAGGGCAAACCTAAATATTGATCCCTCTCTTCTAGGTTATCGTTGCCGCCGTCGATGGCAAACAATGGTGATGATGCACCAGGATCAGTGATCCCTTCGAAGTCTGTTGAAGGTACGGGTTCAGTGATCCTTTCTAGGGTGATTGTGTCACCTTATGCTTTGTCTATCTTGGATAATCCAGGAGCTGTCAGCTCTCCTATCATGTTGAATGGCAAGAATTATAATGAGTGGGCAGTAGAGATGTTGAATGGTTTACAAGCTAAGATAAAATTAGGGTTTATCAATGGTGTGTTGAAGAAGCCAGCAATGGATGCTGTTGATTTTGAGAATTGGCAGACAGTGAATTCGATGTTGTGGGTTAGATTCGAGCTTCAATAGAGCCAAAGTTAATATCGACTGTTGCCTTTATCTCTGAGGCACATCTTCTCTGGACCGAATTGAAGCACAGATTTGCAGTGAGTGATACGGTGAGAGTTCATCAAATTAAAGCTCCGTTGGTGTCGTGTAGACAAGCTGGAGCCTCAGTTTTGGAGTATTATAGAAACTTGTGTTTCTTGTGGGAAGAATTGGATATGTATCATCCCCTCCCTTCTTGTCCCTGTTGGGCTTCTTCGCAGATTTTTTAAAAAAAAGAGAAGAAGAGAAGCTTCATCAATTTTTCATGGGTTTGGATGATGCTAGATATGGGGCTGTTTGTACAATGATTCTAGGTATGGATCCGCTACCCGCTCTTGGTGAGGCTAACTCGAGAATCATTCGCGAAGAGCAAATGATCCTCTCTTCTCTATCTCATGAACAACAGCAAAACACAGTAGGATTCCTTGCCCGAGGAGTTCAACACAAACGGTTTAAACCTAAGCAGCAAATAGCTCCTCCCAATGAGATGTTTGTCATGAAAAAGAGCCAATGTTACGTATTCTCACTGTGGAAGAGCAGGTCACGAGAAAGCAATTTTCTGGCATATTGTGGGTTTTCCTGATTGGTGGACTGAACGTTCAGATACATCAGCACATGGTAAAGAACGTGGTCATGGAAAGGGATAGGGGACCAGTGTAAAGAGTCAACTCGTGGCTGCACAAGCAGCTCATGCAACAAGCTCCAACTCGTCTCAATTCTAAGAACTACCCCCGGATCAACGGAAACGTTGCAGCAGCTGCTCAAAAACAGACCCAAGTCGACTAACCCAGATAAATTGTCGGGTAAGAAGGAACTCAGTACTGTGATCCTTGAAACTGGAGCGTCACATTATATGACCGGGAACCTTTCCTTTATTCATTCGTTGCAAAGTATACTGTCATGTACAGTTGGATTTGCGAATGGGAGTACAACTCTTTCTGTTAACAGTGGGATTTTGTGTTTGACAGACAAGATTTCACTGCCCAATGTTTTATATGTGCCATCTATTAATTGTATTTTGGTTTAAGTTGTAAAGTTGTTGCAACAAACTAATTGTGTGGCCTTGTTTACTGATGCTGTCTTCGTGTTGCAGGACCATTCCACGAGAATGCTAATGTGAGCCAGTGAAGAGCGTGATGGGGTGTACTATTTGACACATGAGTTTGCTTTAGTTAGTTCGGTTTCTGGCAGCTGTAATCTAGTGGTTTGGCATTAGCAACTTGGTCATTCATCTTATTCAGTTCTTTCTAGCTTACCAATGTTTTCTAGTTTCTCTCATCACTCTCGTTCTTGTTATGTTTGTTTACGTGCTAAACAAACAAGAGATGTTTTTCCAGAAAATATTAATAAAGTATTTAAACCTTTTTTATTGATACATTGCGATATGTGGGGTCCGTATCATGTGTCTGCCTCTTGTGGGGCGTGTTATTTTCTCACTATCATTGATGATTATACTCATGCAGTATGGACTTATTTGTTGACAACCATGTCTGAGGTTCAAAAGGTTTTGCAAGATTTTGTTGCTTATGCTCAAAAGAATTTCGACAAGCAAGAAAGAGTAGTTCAAAGTGACAATGGTTCCGAATACATGTGCTTGTCATGATACTTTAGACAGTGTGGGATTGTTTACCAAACATCTTGTGTCTACACGCCTCAACAAAATGGGCGTGTACAACGTAAGCATCATCATATCTTAAGTGTTGCAAGAGCTTTGTTGTTTCAGGCATCGTTATCGGTGACTTTTTGGGGTGAAACGGTTTTGACAGCTGCATACTTGATCAATCGTACGCCTTCATCTATTCACAAGGGATGATCTCCTGATGAGCTGCTCCACGGTATTCTGCCTGATTTTGCACGTTTGCGTGTCTTTGGTTCAGCATGTTATGTTCATCGGGTATCTCGAGATAAGGACAAATTTGGAGAGAGGAGCCGTCTTTGTATCTTTGTTGGTTATCCCTTTGGTGAGTAGGGTTGGAGAGTATATGATATTGAATCAAATGAGTTATGTATTTCTCGTGTGTTGTTGCAGCTCAGCTATGATCGGGAAAAATTTCATCCGGTTGATTTATCAATCGTTTCTTGCGGTTTAAGGTAATGAAAAACTATGAAAGACAAAAGAGAATTATAGAGTTCCTCACTAGAAAAGTGAGTACATCTCTCTTTGGATTCAATATCCGGAATCCACTAATCATTATCAGTTTTTCTTGTGTTACAGGTTTCACTCTCTCTCAGCTCAACAATGGCGATCAACACCCACAAGGAAGAAGATGAATCTAGACTCTTTTATAGTCTAGATTCAGTTACAACAAACAACATGGGCCTGTAAATGCTTCGGCCCAAATAGAAAATGATAATAGGCCTTTTTCGTCCTAAGCCACCAAGCTAATGATATGCTTGGTGGGCTTGGGTCTTCGGCCCACAAACAAATAAGTCACAACCTTTTACAATCTCCACCTTGTGACTCATTTGTCTGAAACCGAAAACCCTAGCCGCTTGTCACTCTCTCTTGCTGATCCTTCTTCATTTTCTTGTCCTTTCATCTACCTTTTCTTTGTGACACTTTTCTTCGTGTCTTCCATGGTGATAGCAAACTCCGCTTCCCCATGTCTCTTTTTTCTGAAGCTTTACATGGCGAAAGCTTAGCTCAGCTCCCTCCACCAGAGAACTCAACCATCCGTAAGTCTCTTCAGCTTCATATCTTTGCTTTCTGAGTTCCTCCTGTAACATGCAACTAGATAGCTTCTCTCCTTTAGTTTCCAACAAGTGATTCTTACTTGTTTTCCTTTTGTTTCTGTTGTACACGAGCCTCTTTGACTATGGATCTAAGCTTCTGAGCAAAAGAAACTGGTAAAAGTGAAGGTAAACTCTCTGTCTCTTCAACTTATTTCAGATTTACAAAGAAGACAAAGAGTTTTTTCCACTCTTAGCCGCTTTTACTAACCCGTTCATCCTCTGTCTCTGCGTTGATACAGGTCTTGATCAACAAAGCTACCCTCTGTACTCTTTCATGAGTGTAAGTGAAATTTCTCCTCACTCGTACTCTTCCTCCTGACTCTTAGATCTCTGAATCAGTTTTTTTTTTTTTTTATTATACCTGATGACTGATGCCCTTTTTTTTTCTTCTGTTGAAGCTACAAGGTTTCAACAGATCTGAGCACTTCGTCGTTTGATCTTCCAGACAAAGGCTCAAGCTTGGACCTTTAGGCTTCTGTCATCCTCAGAGACCACAGACAACCTCTGAATTTTTCACCTGGTAAGACTTTCGTGAACATATCAGCCGGGTTAATAGATGTGTGAATTTTAGTGATACTCACCTTTTGATCTTCTATTACTTCCCTGATATAGTTGTATTTGACTTGAATATGTTTTGTTCTCTCACTGCACATTCTGTTCTTTGCCAAATAGCACTCTGTGAATCACAGTTTATTTCAACTGTTCCTTTGCATAGCTTCATTTCTTCACATATTCCTTGTATCCATACTGCTTCTCTGCTAGCTTCAGATAGGGCTATGTATTCTGACTCAGTTGTAGACAATGCTACTACTTTCTGTAGTCTTGATCTCCAACTAATAGTGTTGTTCCCAATTGTTAAAACGTATCCTGAAATTGACATGCGTTTTTCTAAATCTGAAGCATAGTCGGCATCACAGTAGCCTTTGATTTTGAATTCT
>OVBA01009072.1:0-11253 GCA_900406435.1 Lepidium aucheri | reverse complement strand
CGTTTGTTGTGCACTTGCAGTAGGATATAGGGTTAAAACTCATTGTATCAGAGTTCTTCGGCAGTTTGCTCTTTGAAATCGTCCTGAATTTCTAACACCTCACGTGGGGTAGACGTCTCCTCCGTTACGACGCTAAATAGCCCTTTAACCAGAAAAGGATAGAAACACTTTGCTTCTTGAACATCTGCATCAAGCTCTTTGTCGTCATGTGTCATAACCAAGAAGCTTGACTTCTTTTCCTTCACACTATTACAGAAATCCTTAACGGGAGCCATGGCAATTTTATGATTGCCCCACGAAAACAATATCACATTATCACGACCTTGATACGTAATGTCGTTATCATACTTCCAAGGTCGACCAAGAAGAACGTGACAAACATCCATGTCTAGAACGTCACAAGTGATCTCTTCCTTATAATATTTTCCTATAGATATGGGAACTTTGCAAGTCATGCTAACTCGAACTTGTGATCCTTTCTTTACGAAACCAAGGCCGTATGGTTTCTCATGACGGGTCGTGGGTAGCTTCAGATAATCCACCAGCTTTTGATAAACTAAATTCTCCGAGCTCCCATTATCCACAATCACATTACATACCTTGTTTTGAATAGAACAGTGTGTTCTAAACAAATTTTTACGTTGTCCTTCTTCTTTAGATGACAACAAGATTTGTTGCAGCACAATGTTTACCCTCTCTCTAGATTCTTCTTCAGCGAATTCAACTCCCTCATATTCTTCATTCACAGCGAAATTCTCTTCATCCTTTTCATCTTCCTGTTCTACTATTGCGTCTGTTTTCCGACTTGGACATACATTGGATTTATGACCATGTCCTTGGCATCGGAAACACTTGTCAATGGAAGGCCTTGCATAGGAATTGTTCTGCCTCTGAGCTGGTGTTTTATTCTGTTGTATAGCATTAGGGCTACTAGCTCCTTTGTTTCCCGGGTTAGAGTCTTTATTGGCTACACCCTTTTCTTTCTCACTCGTGGGTTCAAAAGTGGTCTGAGCTGTGCTTCTTCTAAATGTTGAGAATCCTCTTGATGACTTCTCCATTAACTCGGCTTTTAACGCTAGACTGGAAGCTTCCTGCACGGTCCATACGGTTTGTAAACCCATCTTTCCTTGAAGAGAACCCTTTAAACCGCTGATGTACCTAGCTACCTTCTGATTCTCTGTTTCGCCTAATTCAGTGCATTCCAAGAGACGCAAGAATTCAGTTGTGTATTCAGTCAGAGTTCTGTTTCCTTGGACACAATCGAGATACATCTTGTAGAGAATCTGTTCGTAATCTTCCGGTAAGAATCGTTCTAGCATTAATTGTTTCATTCGGCGCCAGGTTCTAACAGGTCCTCTCCTCTGTCTTTGCCTTCGGACAACGAGTTTATCCCACCATACTGCAGCCGTCTTCTTCAGTTTGACTACTACCATTTTAACTTGTTTATTCTCGGGAACACCCATGACATCAAAAAATCGATCAACATCAATTTGCCAATCAAGAAACTCTTCCACTCCCATAGTTCCATAGAACAATTGAATATTGGCCTTCACTCGATAATCATAATTGCTTTGTTGGTTACCTTCAACTATTTCTTCTTCTGATTCTTCATCGGAGCTGGAATTATCACCAACAACATCACGGTTGTTTCTCCTTAGCTGACCTCAAATTCTTTCTCCGCCCCTTTGTCTAGCGTTTTCTCCCCCTCTCTGACCGGCGTTATTAACCTGATTGGGAAAAGCCGCAACATGATTTTTTAACGCTGTTACCAGATTTGCCAATTGAGCAGTTACATCAGTGAGGTTTATGGTTGCCTCTCTTAATCCTTCTGCGAAACCCTCGAAGTCGGCTCTGGTTACTGGTTGATCACCCATGGCTATTCAAGCTGTGAAAAAAGAAGGAGAAGACCTTGCTCTGATACCACTTGACGTAGTCGGAAATCTCAAAGGTTAGTAAACACTATATCTAAGATCAACTCAAGCTCTCAATCAAGAACTTGAATAATAAAACTCTGGAATCCACCAGAAAAGATAAAAGTTTTAAAACTTCTATTGATAAGAAAAATTCCAATGTCCAAACAGAATACTTAAGACCCCTTATAGAGGGAAAGTCTAAATCATTAAAAGCAAATTAAAACATAAAAAGGAAAAATACCAAAAAGGAAAAGTTCTAACGATAAGACTAGGAAAACTGACTAGGAAAATCTTCTAACGATCTTCTAACGATAAGACTAGATATCTTAAAACTAGCATTCTCCTCCATCACAAGGAACCAAATTACCTTTTTGGCCTATATTTTTTGTTTGTCTTTACTTTGTTTTACATGTCTTTTGCCGGTTCTTCTTTCTTGTCTTTACTTTCTCACCAAGATGGCGAGAAGTAAGTCCGGGGAAGAGGACCAGTTGGTTACTAATGTCTATTTTAGTTTCGTTGTTTTCCATTTTCTTTAGTCTTTTCATTTTTTTATGATTTTTTTTGGAAAAAGCACAAAAACAAGCATGTAATTTGCATTATCATTTCATAATATGATTGAGTCTTTATCATCATTTAGGATTGCATGAGAACAATAATGTGATTGCCTTCATAAGCTAGATGATTCATTTGCTAAGTTCAGTGCCCTAGTTAATAACTATTTGTTGCATAACTTGCTTGTTGAAATGTAAGATCGAACCTTGCTTGGAATGCTTTAGGTTCACCTTAGTTGAAACATGCTTTAATTTGATGCCATTCCTTATAAATTTGAACCTAATATTGACTCATAATTATTGTCCTATGCATTGCATTTGAACTCATGGATTTACATATACTTACTTGGGTTTCTTATATCATTCACCCATCTTCTGATATAAGTAGCCAATTCATTTAATGGATTGGTTTCCACAACCTTAGCCTAGCCTTCTTTCAAGCCATCATTTTTGTGTGTGTTTAAGGCCTATTTTCGAAATGAGCTTGGTAGAAAGTGTTAGGTTTGAGCCAACAAAGGTAGCCTCTCATGTAGTTCCGGATTCACGCTTTTTGAACCGGATAGGACTAGGTGGGAAGTTGATCTTGGGTGAGAGTGTATATGTTTATTGAGATTAAAGGATTGAATGAAGAAGAAGTTGGAACAAGGTATCAAAAAAGAAGATGCGTTCAAAGGAAAGTATAGGAGAGAAAGGGTAATGAAAGTCAAGTAAAAAGGGTCTAGTAAAGGGTTTTTGGAGCAATAAATGGTCAAGTGGTTCAATGGAATGAAAAGAAGAATAGAATCAACGGAATGAAAAGGATTTTGAACCATAGTTTAAAGAAGAAAACCAAACCCTCTAAATGTCCTCCAAGTTAAACCCCTCTCCTTAGAATGTTAGTGAAGCAAGGAAGTTGTAAGTTGGCCCAAAAAGGTTATAAAAGAAGTGAGAATCGCCTTATGAGAGAAAGGGTAGAAAATAGGATTATTGGGATTAAGTGTAGCTTTGGGTTAAGTTTTATTTTGTATATGTGGGTAGATGGGAGTCTATCTTTGTATGCATAGATTGGATTTTACCTTTAGCATTCTTCTAAAGCTCATTTCATTCATTGAGAGATCTTTGCATTGAGCATATTGAGCCCTATGGATGAAGAGATCACTTTTATCTCTTGACCTTTACCTTAGCCAAATGATTTCATCGAATGTGCATAATATGATTCATGGTTTCAAACTTAATGAATGTTAAATGGTTTAGTGGATTAGAATGCATGTGTAGGTTGAGGTTGGATTTGCGTTGAGTTGTGATGAGTATTGCTAAGATTTTGGACTAGACTTGCTCATCTTGCGTCGGAGAATTTCTAACTTGGTTATTGAGCATAAAATTGCATCATCATTGCTTTGGCTTTGAGTTCCCACTCACAACCTCTTCATCCGTCTTGTAGTTTGTTTGCTTGAGGACAAGCAAAAGGCAAGTCCGGGGGAGTTGATATGCACCATTTTTGTATAGAATTTCATTCATGTTTTGATCATTTTCTCATCATTTAGAAAACACATTCATTCATATTTGTTTAGGTTTGCTTTGATTTTGCATTTTTGAGTTTTAGATATATCGAGTCGCATATTTTCTCGTTTGAGTCATTTTAGGTGATTTGGAGCTATGTATGGAGACTTGGAGATTTAATGATGGATGCAAAATCAAGGAGATGAAGTGAATTGCATCAAACAAACAAGAAAAGTTGGTTGTGGAGAACTTGATCACTTTGATTGACAATGTCTTTGGTGAAGAACCACTACAATGTGCATAAAGATGGTGATCGATGAAGACCTTCCCATAAACGGAATTGGCTGAAATTTGGACACAAGATAGCTACAAGAGTCAGCTTTCATTTGGTGGTGTTTTGTAGGCTTTTCGACGAGCGTTTAGAAAGATACGTCTAATTTACTCAACATAGCTCATTCTGGATGCGTACGGCCTGAAAATGCAATTTGAGTGGCTTTGGCCATTTGGTCGACTTGCCTCGGGTAGTTGGACTCAGAATACACTAAAAAGACCCTCATCTACCAAAGTTCCGACCCAAAATGCACGATGCCTCCCAATCTTCACCAAAATCATCCGCGAATTTACATTGGGCATTTGCTCGACCATGTCAGGTCGATGGGTCCAATCACGTGATTTCTTTTTCCTGGGTTGCTCAACATCGATCATTTGGTCGACCATGACCACCTCGGCCCACAGCCAACCCGTGATACTTTGCCAAGGTTCAATTTTTGACCCAGTTTGTCCTTGGGCAACCCGGATCCGTTTTGTTTTGGGCTTTTGGGCTTCTTGCCCTAATTTTAGGCATATAAATACTAGAAATAAGATAGCCACTTGAAACCTTATGTTATTTTCGATTCACTTTTTAAGTTTTTAGTGTTGTTCTTGAGAGAAAAGGAGGATTTTTGGAGACCCAAGGTGAAGATGATCTTAGGATCATCTTCACCCATCTATTGAGTTTCTAATTCCATTCTCTTACTCTCTTTAATTATGTTTATACTTTTACTTATTGCAATTTGCTTGTTTGTTCTTCATTTTGGAATGATAGAGTAGTGATTGATAGGTTGATGGTTAGGTAGATCCTTGTAATTGATGACTGAATCTTGAGTTTAGGTTGATAGATCTATTGATTCCTTCACTTAGAGTGTTCTTAATGCTAGATCCAACTTGATCACTTGGAAATAGATGCTAGGAAAATTATCGCCCGAGAGGTGTTCAATGAAATTCCCGAAAGACTCTTTGGTGGGCTTTTCTTCCATAGCCTTTGAGAGATGATGCTTTAGGGATTAGTGGTCTTAGTGAGCTTGACTTTATTGCTTATTGGTTTACTGGTTTGCAAAGGAGAGTTCAGCAATATCAATTGATTAGGATAGAGGTTAATGTCATGAGAGTGGGTTAGTCTAGTTGATATGTGACTCATGTCCTAGGATGATTCTTAATTAGACTTTATGCATCTTGATATGATTGTTACTCTCATTGATCAATTTCCTATCCATTGGCCTATTGCTAGTTTGTTTTTTGTTCTTTGTTTAGTGTTTTTGTCATATCCTTTATGTTTGGTCTTTCTTGATCTGGTTTGGTTTGGTTTGCTTTATTGTTTGTAGTCTTTTAGTTTCAAATGCCCAATACCCATTGCTATAGCTTAAGTCTTGATTCTCATAGTCCTATTCTTTAGTTCTAGATTCTTGTGGTTTCAAACCTCAAGTAATTCGATGATGAGTTGTTTGTTCTTGTTGAATTTAATTGCTTGCTTGTAACCACACTAGAAGAAAACAAACATCAATGGGACCGCACTTAGATGATTTAGGAAGTCAGAATAATGCATCTGGATGACTCATTTGGATTGTAGAGTTTGTTTGGGACAAGTGTAAAATCTAGGGGAAGTACAAGGTGGTCTTGATTCTGGGAGGTATGTTTTTTGTGTGGCTTACTAAAGGGATTGTTCTTGTGGTATTCTTATGAAAAATGAGTTCCCGTGTTTTCACTTTGCCTTTCCAGTCTTGGTTGATTTTTTAGGTTGACGATAAGTGAAATACCAAGTCTAGGGGAGTTAATGTATTGCATTTTTATCGCTTTTTAACTCATGTTCTCTACAAATTTTATAGTCTTCTGTAGTCTTTTATTGTCGTTTCAGGTCCAAAATGAGTTAGGATGGAATTTGGTATTCATAACATGAGGGTAGCAAAAAGGATAAAATCAGGCATACTTGGAGCCCAGATCGACGCTCCCCATCTGGATTGATCGATCCCACTTTCACCAGATGATGCGTATGATTGAAGGATCGACCAGGCACTTCATTGGGTCATTCTGACCCAAGGACCGATCAATCCACCTCTAGAACGTTTGGTCCAATGTTTAAGAAGAATCTGCGTACGATCCAAGGAACGACCAACAAGATCCAAGACCAACCAATCTACAGTGGACCGATCGATCTGCTTGCAGATCGACGATCCAGTGTCATGTGTGAGGAAACCATAAGTTTTCTTTTTCCGCCTGGTTTAGTTTATTTTGTACGAGACTCGATTTTAGACTTTTATAATTAGGTTTTTCAGAACTTGGAGGGACACACTTTTCATATTTTTTATGGCAAATGTTTTTGCTATATTCTTGTAAGGTTTTTAGGAGAAGATTTTTGACTCTACAACTCTTTGGAAAAAAATTCTGAACCCTATTGTTTTTTTATTGCAATTCAATAATGATTTCTTTCATGTCTGTTCCTTTGTTTCTTTCAATTATGTCTGAGTAGTTCTTTAATGAGGTTTATAATTTTCAAGGGATTTAGGAAATCAATGAATGGGAGACAAATAGGGTTTTTTTCTTAAAGGGTTCTTCATTTATAGTTTATTTTAATGCTTAGATTAGTCCGATTACCTAGTCTATGATATTAGATTGATTAACTCACTAAAAGTACTTGTTAGACATGTTTGTTAATGCCTATTTAGATCTCTAGGACCAAATGAGAGTTTAGGATTCTAGGTTGCTAAACATAGTAGTAGATGTCACGATAGTGGGTTTGCTATACAATAGTATTCCTTGTTCGAGAATTGAGTTTGAGTTGTGCCCTGAAGAGTTTCTTAGTTTAGATTCAATGTTTTCTAATGAATTCTCTATGTGTGATTGTTTTTATTGTTGAATAACATATCTCTTTTTACTTTGAATTGTTTAGTTGTAATCATCATCATCACTTTGATCTGTCTTAGCTTTTTGTTTTAAGAATTAATGATGTAACACTTGGTCTTTGTGAATTCGATCCGTAGCGTACTATTTTGATTGGTTGTGCACTTGCAGTAGTTTTTAGAGGTAAAGCTCGTGATATCACCAATCGTTCTTATATATTCCATGGCATCATTTTCTGTTTCGTTTTCAGCTTTGCTAGCTTAAAATTCGACTCCATTGGTGCCTGGGCTGAGTTACACGAATCCATTCTCTTGTCTGTGAGGATCCCTTTAGCACACCTTTTTTGCTTTATATTTATTCTATCATCACCTTGACGATGAGTTGCAACTCTTCTCGTTCAGTGATCAACCGAATAAGGATCTTTCTGAGTTTTCAACCGAGAGCCGAGACGACTTTTTAGCCGAGTTCACGACTTAATGGTTTTCTGGTTATCAATTGTCCTTGTGGAGTGAAGTATGTCTCGGATCCACCTCCAACACATAATTTATTTATATTTTTTGTTTTCTAATATTTACTTAAATTATATAAATATTTCGACTAAAACTAGAATGTTTACAAAAATTATATTTATTTTTTACTAAAATATTTTAGATTCTAAGTATGTATAATAAATTTTGTTTTTTTAGATGAATGTATAAGTCTAGATTGAATACCACTAATATTTTTAATATCTATTAATTTATTTCAAATATTATAAGTCTTTCTAATGGTTATGAGCGTACTCAAATCTGGATTGATAATGAAAAACTTACGGAGGTCTTAGACTTGAAGTACATGTACTTATTTTTCATAATTTTGTATTTTTTGCTAATTAATATCTTATATAAGAGATTATAACTCATATATACAGAAAAAACTTGCTAGACCCGTAATTCGTAACAGGTTTTTCTATGAAGCCCACTTTTTAAACAGGCCATAAATATATGTTCATACCCACCATAGTCATGTGATGCTTTTGACACGCGTTTAAACCCTAAATGAGTATGAGTCTAAAAATTTAAATGAATACGAGTCTAAAAAGCTAAATAAACATGAATCTAAAACCATGAATGACATGAGTCAAAAACATTATATACGAAAATTGTAGTATATCAAAGCCTAATTAAATCAACACAGATGGAATAATATATTTCGTGTACAACACTGGTCATCATTATAAATTAAATTTTGATATATAAAGTATATATAATATTAATAAATTTATATGTAAAAATTAAAGCACAAAATAAACAAAAAGTAAATAAATATCACATGTAAATATTATAAATAAATAAAAATAGGTACATATACATGTCGATTTTTCACAGAAATATATCCCGTGCACAGTGCAAAGCATCATCTAGTATAAAAGAAAAGAGTTGAATGAAAGTAAAATTTAATCCTATTTTTTATTAGTGTAGTGATTTTAATCAAAAATCTTACGTGTCAACACTATTTTTAATTTCAACTTGCTCTAATATTAAAATTTAGTTTATCTTTCTATATAAATAATTTCTCTTTTATTATGTAGATAATTACATAAATTATATATAATTTATAATTTTACAGTTATATAAACTTAAGGATTCAAAGCCACTTTTTGGTTGTCTTCTGGAAACCCGAGTTCAAGAGACTCTTGTATATCTACGCTTCAGGCCTGTCCCCCTAACAGGAATATGATTACCAACTATGACTTAAATCGCCTTGGGTTTTGTTTTAGTGATGCTGTGGTGGTTTCTCTTCTTGAGAAAAGTTCCCAACAAATCACCTGTTCAGTTTCAATCATATCTTCTGGAGCTTCTTTCTTGTGTACTGTTGTTTATGCTTCAAACTTTGAGCAAGATCGCTGCTCTCTTTGGCTGGAAATTTTCTCTATGAAATCCAGATATTCTCATCTCTCCCTTCCTTCGATTCTTTTTGGGGATTATAGTGAGATTCTCTCCTCTGTAGAACACTCTTTATATGCAGATTTTCCTCATAATGGCACTGGTATACTTCGTTTTCAAACTTTGGTTCACAACTGTCTTTCTGATCTTCGTTATCTAGGTCTTGTGTTTACTTGGACTAATAATAGGGATCATGACCCGATTAGTAAGAAGTTGGATAAGCTCTTGTTGATTCCAATTGGTTAATTGCCTTTCCCTTCTCGTTTTCTGAGTTCGATACAGGTGCAATTTCTGATCACTCTCGCTGTCTTGTGAAGTTGACTGCTCCGAGCAAGGGTAATAGGAGACCTTTTCAGTTTTTTAACTTGCTCACATCTCATAATCAGTTCCTTCCATTGGTTCAGAGAATTTTGGATTCTTCTCCACCTTTATATCACTTAAGATGCGCTCTGCATATTTTTTATCGTAAGCTCAAGCTTTTAAAGCCTGGCTTACGTAATCTGGACAGATCCTATTATGGTGATATTCCTATTCGTACGAAAGAGGCCTTGGATAATCTCTGTATATGTCAAGAGAATGCACTCAAAGCCCTTGGTAGTTCTTCGTTTCAAGCTGTTACTGCTACTTATTCTAAATGGCATCATCTTGCTTCTATAGAAGAACAATTTTTTAGACAAAAGTCCCGTATCAATTGGCTGAATCATGGTGATCAGAACACAACTTTTTTTCACAGGATGACCCAATCTAGAGCTTCCCATAACACCATTTGTAGAATCTCCACTGATTCCGATATTCTTCTCACATACATAAATGATATTAAGAAGGAAGCAGTCCTTTATTTCACTAAGTTTTTCAGCATTCTTCTACTGTGTCTCAGATAGATATTAAAGAGCTACTTGTTTTTTCATGTCCCAGCAGCACTGCTTCTATGTTAACAGCTCCCATCACTGATTCCGAGATCGAAAATGTTGTTTTTTCTATGCCTCCTAATAAGTTTCCAGGCCCACATGGTTTCACTATGGAGTTCTTTAAAGCATCTTGAAGTGTTATTGGGCATGAATTTATCGTTGCTGTTCAGTCTTTTTTCATGTACAGCTTTCTTCCATCGGGAGTTAATGCCACTGCTCTTGCTTTGATTCCAAAGCATTTAAACGCCTCAACTATGAGAGACTATCGTCCCATTGTTTGCTGCAATCTGCTCTATAAGGCAATCTCTAAAATACTTGCCTATCGGTTAAAAACAATTCTCCCTGATGCTATTGATTTGAGTCAAAGTACTTTTGTTAAGCATAGACTGCTTCTTGAGAATGTTTTATTAGCTACTGAGTTGGTGAAGGATTATCACAAGTCTACTATTGCTCCCCGTTGTGCTATTAAATTTGACATGGCTAAGGCATTTGACTAAGTTGATTGGTCATTTATCATTTCTATCTTAAAGGCAAGGCATCTACCAGAAATTTTTGTGAATTTGATATAAATCGGTATATCATATGCTTTTTTCTTTGTCTTTATAAATGGATAGCTAGAAGAATTTTTTTTCCAGCTCTAGAGGTATACGTCAAGGATGCTCACTCTCTCCTTCTGTTTACATGATTATGAATAATGTGCTCTCAAAATTTTTGAATAGAGCTGCTGCAAATGGAGTTTTTGGTTTCCACCCGCTCAGTAAGGAGGTCAATCTAACACATTTGGCTTTGCAGATGACATTCTTGTGTTCTCCAATGGCTCACCTCAATCTTTGAATGGTATTCTTGGCACTATGTCAATGTTCAGTAGCATCTCTGGTCTTTGTATTAATGTTGCAAAGTCCTCTATCTTCATTGTTGGCAGAGGTTCAAATAGTTTGTGTAGAACTTGATAACAAGATTTTTCAGTCTAAGCTATCAAATCATTATAGGGTAGTGGTAAGTAGAGTGGATTGTCGAACCAATACTCGGAGGTACTTGCAAACAGCCTATCTAATACTAAGATCTAGTCAGAGCAACCTAACAGTCTGTCACAAAGTTAGGCCAATATTCATGTTAGCTCTTAAACTANTTAAACTAGCTAATAGGACAAATTACACTAGATGACAAAATAAAAACAGAGCAAATGAATTCAAAACAGGGAAACGAGCAATAAACAGAGCAAGAACTAGCTATGCGATAATCTAAAGGAATTAAGCATGTATCTAGAGGATATGGAATGGGTGATCGGCGGTTAACTCGCTGATCCAACACCGCCGAGCTATAT
>OVBA01009071.1:0-11263 GCA_900406435.1 Lepidium aucheri | reverse complement strand
CTCCGAGGGCAAGATTTATGGTTGACCGACTTAGGTCGGTTTGACCATTAGAGTTATGCAAATGATCCTATAAATACCCTTTAATCACTATCTTATCATTTTATCTGTTTTTTAGCCGAAAAAACTCTCTCTATTTTTGTTGTTGCTTTCTTTTATGCTTGTTAAGGTACTTTGGTGATTATGCTTAAGTTTTAATGGAATGATTTTGGATTGATCTTCATCTTTTACTTTCTGCTCTTTATTTTATTGTTGTTTATGTTTATGCTAATGAGATCTCCTCTGATCCTCCACTCTCAAACCATGGGAAGTGAGTAGATCCTTGTGGATCTCGAGGTGAGGGAGATTGGAGGTGAAACCACCAATCCACTCGCCTTGCAAACAATGATCTGATCTGATCTCTTCTCACATGGCCGAGCTTAAGGCTGATCTCTCCATGATCAAGAGAGATCTGATTTGGGCCGAAACCTAAAGGTAGCGCTAAGGGAATCGGAGACCGAGTGCCATGTGAGTGATGATTTGATCCCCCGAGGATATATCTAGTATTGTGGATCGACTATTAGATGTATTGGGCTGAACTTTAAGCTTCTGATTTGGCNTGAGAATGGGTTGATCTAGCTTGTCCCGGTCTAGGGATCGCCTTATATAGCTTGGCGAGGTTGGATCGACGAGTTTACCGCCGATCAATCACCTCTGATCCTCTAGATTCATGCTTTTTACCTTAGATTCACTTATTGTTATCATCTTGCTCTGTTTATTGATCATTTCTCTGTTTTTGTGAGTTTAAGTTCTGTTTCTATTTTGTCCTATAGCTTATTTTGTCATATTGGCTAGATTGCAAGCTCACTAGAAAACATAGCCTATCTCTGTGACAGATTGATAGGTTGCCTGGACTAGGAACTAGTAGCAGATAGGCTGATTACAAGTAACTAATGAGTATTGGTTCGACATTCCCATTACTTACCCTATGTTTCAATGATTTGATAACTTAGGCCAAAAATCTTGTTATCATAGATAGAGGACTTTGGAAAAAAACTCAATGCCATGATGCGGAACTTAACGCAAATAAAACGGAGAACTCAACACAAACAAGGTGGAGAGCACAATGCAGGAACGCAGAGAACAAGTCACAAGCCGTCAACAGCTAAACTAAACAAGGTAAAAAGAGTTGACTTTAACATTTACACTAACCTCTTGGAAAGTTCACCTGAGGATGCTTATAGAATGGTACCGTTAACGGATAGACAAAAATCGTTTGGACCCAGTAAGAGAAAATCCAATATAGATGAAAGAAGGCTTACGAAGTGACCCAAAGTTAAGAAAATGGACTAGGATCAGCGCGCTCGCCACTATAGGAAATAATATCTTTTGGGAAAGAAGAATCACTACGCTACCGGTTAAGGAAACTAGATCTAGTAGATACATGAAGATTGATTGGCACAATAAAGAAGTCGAAGACACCACTTAATCCAGAGATGATAGGAAAATCAAAATATTATTTAAAAACACGGACAAAAGCACCTATAAAGACGAGGATCACAATTGAGAAAGGCAGACAAACCAATTTACGATCATTTAAGAATAAATTAGCTCGAGTCCGAGAGGGAGCAAAAACTTTGGTTCTTAGCAGATATTTATATCAAATTCTCTAAATTTATCTATTGAATCCAATAAAAGCTATTTCATTCTTGATTTTTTGTTCACGCATAAATATTTTGGTGCCCACTGTGAGGCTGAAAACAAAGTTTTTCTCTCAAAATTTGTATCAAGCTAATAGAAAAATGGTGACTAGAAGCTAACAAGCAGAACTCATAGCACAAACCAGAGAACCGGCCGCCAATACGACCAACAACTAAGCCTACCCTAACAAGACGGTGGAATTAGTAAATAAAGAATAGACGGCTGGAAATAAAGTCAAAAATCCACCACCCACTAAGCTGCCCCATGATGTACTACATTACGGCAGAACTCAAGGCTACGATTGGACAGCTGGTGGAGCAGGCCAAATAGAACGAAGAAAGAAGCAAAGATCTTGCTAGACAAATGGAGAAGCAGAACATAGCGCACCAAAAGCAGATGGAGGAAATGAGGTGAGCCAATCAAGAGATGAGACGCACCTTCATAGGCAGGACATCCATCCCATCAGGCTTGACAAACCACGAATCAGAAGAGGAATCTGAGGAATAATATCACAAGAGACTAGACTAACCAGGCTCCTATCCATGATGTGACAAACCTAAGAGGACTACAAAGTCATGAAGACACATGTACACATGGCAACCACATCAGCACCAGAGCTGCATAATGTGATCAAGCAAACTTGAAACACCCCCTTCACCAGGAGATTGCAAACGTGTATGTCTAACTAGCAGGAATACTGAAATTCTCCAGTACTCTGTAGATTTAGATCCGGCAGCGTTCTTGAAATTATTTAGCCTAGTAGCTGACACATCATACTTCTGACCAAAGAGTGAGACCTAGACTTCTATCTTTTCTTTGCAGAGAACCTCCACAGCGCATCGTTTGATTGGTTATCAGCCCTCAAATCAAACCTGATAGAAAAATTCGAGGAACTAGCCGAATTTTTCCTCAAACAATACTAAATCTTCATCGAGCATTGCATGACAACAAAGAATCTCATGAGCATGCGATAGGAAAACCATTAGACCCTATGCCAATTCATTGATCGGTTCAAAGCAATGAAGGCCAAAAGCGTACATGTAAATGACAAGATGGCCGTACTCATGCTAGATTCAGCACTATGGCCCACATCCGAGTTCCGGGTAAATCTTATACATAATCCACCAACAACTTTGGATGGCTCACTTCATCGCTCAGTCAATTTCACAAACTAAGAGGAAATCAGGAAAGCCGGAAACTTCCAAAACAAAAAGAAGGGAAACCCGCAAAATTCAAGAGACAATCACAGGAACAAAGCACCAATAGAGAATACAGAAAGCATTCCTACTCTGTCTCCAAACACAGAAGCTACAGAAAGGGACCTCAAGAAATTACAGGGATTACGACCTCAAGAATTTTTGCGACTATCACCAAGCTAAGGGCCTTCCATCAAAGAGTGCAAAACCGTGAAGTACCCGAAGGAAGAAGGAAAGTGGCGCAAAGGAATGAGAAAGGAATAGAAGGACCGAAGATATTACACTAGGAGGGACAGAAATCCCCCAACCGCCGAATAGCAAGATGGCGAAGAAGATGGATCTTTCCCCCTAGACAGAAGACAAGGATCACATTCATTCAAGGAGACTGAAAATTCTACCGGGTAACTATAAATTTGATTAAAATACACCAACGGAGGGCAGATCATCGTGGGGCTAATCTAGATTATCATGCCAAAATTACACCCACAACAGAAAACACAGAAGGGCTAAATTGCCCCCCAAAAACACCCTCGTAATCTAACTTGATGTTCGAGAAGTCGCACTAGAATGCATCCTAGTAGACACCAGAAGTTCTGTAGATCTATCGTTCTATGACGCCTTCAAACGAATAGGATTCAAAGCCAATGAGCTCAAAGTGAATCAACTGCACTCACCAATTTTGCCAGAAAAACAACTTCCAATGGGAACAATTAAACTCGCTGTAGTAGCTTGCGGTGTGAAAAAACTAGTTAGCTTTATAGTTTTCCAGAAAGAATGACCTTCTAATGCGATCTTTAGTTGACTGTGGGTACACGCGATGAAAGCGGCGACTTCTACCTACCACCAGCATGTCAAATTCTTGACATCTCAAGGTGACTCAATGATAAGAGGCAGACAAAAGGCCGCACAACAGTGTTACAAGGAAAACTTCACATTCGCCAAATCAAGCCCCACATAACAATTATTGTAGGTCGAGGCTTCCTCAAAGCAAGAATGCAAAACCCATCGCAACCCAAGGCTGTAACCACTAGAAGAATCGATGTTAGAACAAATGCAAATTGACCATGGCTACCTAGAGAAGCGAGTCAGAATAGGACGGAAGCTTGAACTAGATGACAAGAAAGATCCAATCGAGTTCTTGAGCCAGAATATAAATTCCTTCGCAAGGTCAACATCTTCGATGACTGGAATCAACATGTCAATCACCGCATATGAGCTCAACGTGGACTCAACCTTCAAGCCTATAAAGTAGAAACAGAGGAAGCTGAGACCAGAGCCTATCAAGGCGGTCAACAAATAGGTATAAAGGCTTATGAGGTTAGGATCAATACGAGAAGTCAAATACTCAGACTGGTTGGTGAACCTAGTAGTGGTTACAAATAAAACAGGTCTGCATGGATGTCATAGACCTAACAAGGTGTGCCCAGAAGATAACTTCCCGCTCCCACATATTGATAGATTGGTGGAAGCCACGACTGGGTACAAGGTACTGTCTTTTATGGATGACTTTGCAAGGTATAATATTATACCAATACATCATAAGGACCAGGCGAAGACATCATTCATAACCGATAGAGGAACATACTACTACAAAGTCATTCCATTCAGGCTCAAGAACGCGGGCGACATATCAGCATCTCGTAAACAAAATGTTTGAAGCACAGCTGGGATGAACAATGGTAGTTTACATTGACGACATGCTGGTTGAATAACCCCGACCACATGACCATGTCTCACAGCTCGCAGAATGTTTCAAAATCTTCAATCAGTACAGGATGAGACTTGATGTTACTCAGATCTTACCCTATATCTCTACTGTAAGTGCACATCAAATCGCATAGTAATCTAGGGATTGTATCCACACGGACCAAGTTATCATATTATCAATTCTGAAACTAAACTGGAGCTAAAACGACTTGAGAGTTGGTTGTAAACTGAATTGAGACAAAACTAATGATTAACAATCAATGAATTAAAAGACCAAGCTTAGGAAGTTCATCAGGAAACAAGAGAATTCAAACCACAAAACTATTCAGGAACATTCATTCAACAATCTCGACTCAGACATGAATTTCTAACTAATCTACTATCATGGTATCAACTACTATATCCAGCAGCCTAATGATCCTAACCATTGTTGGTACCAAGAGGCTAGTATGCATTATCGATCGGGTCTGATAAGTCCATAATCCACCTTAACATCAGCTATCACGGTTAAGGATTGATTGCTCACCTAAGGAGGATCCAATTCCTAACAAGCTTTTGTAATGTTAGGTAGTCTAAGATCATAGATTAGTTAGCTACTCTAATCTAATTATTAAGGTTGTCGATTAGGTGGAGAACACATCAAGCAGTACATATTTATTCCTAACTCATTAATTCCCTGCAACCTAGAAAATCCTAAACTTGATTGGAGAACTACTGAGACATGGTGAAGAAAATCATATTGCAAAATATAATGAAAAAGCATAAAAGTAAATTGTAGTGAAATAAGAGGGTTTAGAATTCTTTCTCCAATTGTGTGGGGATCGAAATTCTTCCCAAAAACTCAAAATACAGGTTCTTATCACGTAACAATGGTTGTTCTAAAAAATAATGGAAATTGGTCTTATATATGTCTGAAAATTGCATGTGTAAAATAGAAAAAATTAGGTTTTCTCCTTGTCAGGTTCGAGGATCGATCGATCAAAGGTGTAGACCGATCGATTAATGTTGAATGCACGATCTCCAAAAGGTCTTGGTCGATCAACGGATCAAGCGTAGCTCTTGCTGAACATCGAAGATCGTTCGATCAAGAGTATGGATCGATCGATCGCTGCTCTACGGCTGAAATCTTCAAAAAATGCTATGATTCATTCTTAATCAAGCTTTGAAGGTATAATCCGAGTTTAGCCTGTTTTCCACCTGAAAAAACTCTAAAAAGCAAATAAAATTCTGATAACATGTTAATTAATGAGCTCAAAACCGATAAAAATGAGGTATATCAAGACTCCACCCAGCAAAATGCTCCTTTGGCGTAGCATCTAGAGAATTCCTAGGGTATCTGGTCTCTACATGAGGAATAGAAGCAAAGGAGTTGCAGCGACTCACAGGGAGGATCACAACACCAAATTCCTTCACTTCAAGATCAAACGACAAATGCCTCTCATTCTATAAGTTACTCAAAGCAAACAAGAATTTTGAGTGGAGCGACGACTGCGAGGAAACGCTAAACAAACTTAAAGCTTACCTAGCCAATCTACGTAACCCGATAAAACTAGAAAACGAGAAAACTCTCTAGTTATACATTGCGGTATCAAAGGCCGCAGTCAATGGGGTATTAGTCCGAGAGGAGCACACAGAGCAGATTATACAATATATCCAGCACGGGACGCTACTAAAAGACCAATAGCAAGCGTGAAAACTTAAAGTCCAGAGCGCCAGATACTACATGATCGAAGGCCAGTTGTACAAGTGCAGTTTCAGTGGTCCATACTTACGATGCACAAGCATTGATGAGACTAAAAACTATTCACTGAAATCCATGAAGGTTCGTGCGGGAATCATTCTGGAGAATGAACCCTAGCCATCATAATAAAATGAGAAGGATACTACAGGTCAATGATAATTAAAAAAAGCGATCAGTTACCTGCGAAGCAAAATATAATTCATACATAGCGCAGAATGGACCATCCTGGCTACAAGATCGTATAGTTCAAGAAGCCTCCACTGTCATTACTTAAGAAGGCATCGTAACTATGAGTAAGCATGCTAAGTTTCGATTCTTTTGACATGCCTATTGATTTTGTCCTTCTCATATAACGTAACAATGTAACAACATTCCTTTCAAGTAATATCAAATTCTTTGCGGAAAAAAAATCAATTACTCAATTACCAGCCTTAATATTACGTAAATAATGATAGTTTATTTCTAATGAATGGTAGGCATTTTTTCATTTTAAAATAAAAATAAATGTGGATTCGTTGAATTTGGATTAGAACACTTTTGTATAGATGTAGAAATACAAAATATTAAATTATGTAAGCCGACCTCACCGTTGTTGGAGTGTATAGTAGTTGTCACTTAACATAATATTATCCGTGATTAAAAGTTGAAAAGGTCAACAATAGGGGAAAGATGATTCATCAAATCCTTTGTTGTCAAACAACAAAATATAATATTATTTAAATTAGCTTTGTCATCGATATAGTTTTCACAAATATATATGCTTACTAGACAGTTCCTACGTCTTCGAAAAACAATCATTAATGACGTCACTAAATGACATTATGATGATGTCATATAATGTATGTAATTTTGCTTCACCTTCACATATCATTAAGATAAAATGACGTCACTAAATGACGTGTGATAAAAATCTTGAGGTTTTGTTTGGTAAGAGATCTGCTCTTTTAATAGAGACCAATCATTAAGATAAAATGGTAAATCAGTACAAAATACTTCTTTGTCTTGTTTTGAATTTTCTTCCTTTTTTTTGTTATATCAACGGATCCATTAAATTTCCAAAATATGCGTAAAGAGATAAAATTTTCGTGTTTGATGATCATGCTTGATTACATGCCACATGCAATTCAGTAAGGTTCCGATCACTACAACATAAACTTTAAAATTTTGACAGAAATGGTGTTTGTCGAAAATTTCATTGGAAATAGTGTCCATTAATTTCTTTTTTTTACCGGACAGACATTTCTATCAAAATTTGTAAATTTAGATGCTGTAAAATTTGTAACAATAAAGAGAATAACCATTTACAAATCTATCATAAATTTGTAATATTATTTTTATATTGTGATAAAATATATGTTTTTTTAAAATATATGTTATTATAATGAAATATTAATTATTAGTGAAAAATGGAAGATACATAAACATATACGAAGAAAGCGGAAGAAAATATTGAACACTTGATTTGACAAGAAATTTTAGGTTGAATTTAACACAATATACCATGACTCAGGAATTGAAGATATAGTTCTATCTATTCGCCATATATATTGACCTAATTAATAGTATTAGGTTTATTAGAATTTAAGATTTTAGGTTTATAAATGTCTAATTAACAATATTATAGTATTTTTCTTAATATATTTGGTAAGTTACAATGTTTTGTATTCTTTAAAATTCAACGTATGCCATATAGAGTATTCGCGGACATTGTAATATTCTCGATGGAATTTTAGTTGTGAGGAAGAATTGGAAATTTCTCGATGAATTTATATTCCCGATAATCTAATTTAGACGGATATTTCCATCATTTGTGGTAGTACTCTTCTTGTATGCATTAAGAGGAAGAGATAATCTTGCATTCCTCTAATGCATGCAATGCAATATCAATTAAAGACACATTCTAGATCATTTATCTTCCGTAGCAGAATGTTCATTGTATACATCCAAAGAAGTTTTAAGTGCCTTCTATCTATCTATATCCATGAATTGTCGTTATAATGTATTGTGGTCCAAGATGACCCGTTTTGAACTAAATGTCTCTTCGCCTCTGTTATCCTAGGCACGGCACTGCCCATAAGGAAATTTTAAATTAAGGACAAAATGTTCAATTGCACTTCTTGTAGAGATCTTATCTAGATGATAATCATTCACCAACTCGCTTGCCAACAAAACGTCTACAATCAAAACAGATAATATTGACTGTAACGGAAAGTTCATTTTGTAATCGATAGAGATCTACTATCTAATATCATGTATCATATTAAAAGTTTTGGAGGAAGTAAACCTTTTATACGAGTCCAGAGAGACGTTGAAAGATAGTTAGAACATATGAGTCAGGTGTTTATCTTACCGGTTGACTTTATGTGTGATTTAGTATCAGACCTGGTTAGTATCCATGCTCATACTCTTTTTTTTCTTCTCTGTATCACTCTCTCGAGACCCAACCGACCAACGTTCTTAGTTTTAGGGAAGTTTATATGAGGTAGTGACTCGGAATGCTTCCGATCGAGTCGGTTCGTTAGACCCACCAAAATTTGTGTTTTGTTCCATAACATTTGTTGCATGTCAGATTAATGGATTTTGTGTGTTCCAACAAGGCCTGGGCATTCGGTTCTTTGGTTCGGTTCGAGTCGGTTATTTCGGTTTTTGGTTCTTTCGGTTCCGGAAAAATGGTAACCAATAGGTATTAACAAAAATTCGGTTCGGTTCGGTTTCGGTTTTGGTTTTTTTGGTTCTGGAAATATGGTAACCAATGGGTACCTATTAGAATTCAGTTCGCTTTCGGTTCGGTTCCGGTTCCAAAAAAGTGGAACCGAATTAGTACTAAAATTAAATTAGTTCGGTTCTAAATAGTTACTTTTTCAAAAAGTAGCCAAAAGTACCTTAAAAGTAACCAAATACCCAAAAACTAACCAAAAATATTCTAGTACTAACTATTTTTGGTTCCTATTTGGTAACTTTCGGTTCTCGGAACCGAACCGAACCGAAGTTACCTAAAAATTAGAACCGAACGGTTCTTTTCAAAAACTAATACCAAACCGAACCGAACCGAAAACCAAAGTTACGTAAAAATTGGAACCGATCGGTTCTTTTTAAAGAACCAAAACTGAACCAAACCGAAATTTCGGATCGGGTCAGATCGGTTCGGTTTTTCGGTTCTGGTTTTTATGCCCAGGACTAGTTCCAACAATCTTGTGATATAGTAGTATAATGCACTACAGTGTTTTTTCTTATTAATGCACTCCAGTTTGGCGAAAGTATTGACCTTGATCATATGTTGATAAGGTATTATGTCCAGTATTGTCCTCGACACAACTCGAGTTTAACCTGCGAAGTTGTCTTTTCAAAAGATCGATAGAAGACTCCACATAAGTGATTGATTTTTTTTTTTGTTAACTGATTTAAGTGATCGATTTGTTGAAACCACATTAACAATTATTCCCGTACACATACTGACATACAATAAATTAGCGAAATAACAATATCGTAATTTAATGTTGAAAATTTCTTAGAATTTATATTGTGGTATCATTAATTGATCTGAAACGATGTATTATTTTTTCATTAATAACATGCAATACAATTTGAATTTAGATAATATTTATTTCAATTATAAGGCATCAATATACTAATGTAAACTATATTAATGACAATTTATTAAATTTTTTTCCCAAAAGTAGACTTATATTAAACTCAAAATAAAAAGGCCTAGTTCAGCATAAAAACTATGTTGGGCATACCCAACCTACTCAAGACCAAAAGTGTTTCGAAATTATATCAAACAGACAATACTTCCATAGTTCCAGAGTAAATAAGGAGATAGTAATAAAGGTAAAAATAGGTAGAGTAACGAAGTAGGATTAGTAGTAGCATATCGGCCTCTTCGACGGCATGAGTTCCCTTCAGCCTCAACTCTACTTATTGAGCGCTCTAGTCTTGTTTGCTGTGGTGGTGTCATCAGCCTTCTCACCTCTTTTGCGTTTGTTGGAGTAGCTTGCAGTTCCATGCTCCCCTATTGTCGCTGCTTCCTTCATGGCTCCATCTTGAGTTCGCGGAATGTGATTCACGTCAGATAGAAAGGTGTCATTGCTACTCATGATCACATCCTCTACTGTTACTCTCTCTGTAGCGTCTCGTTGGATCAGAAGCGGTTCTACCGCTACTGAAGGCATTGGAGAGTTGGGTTGAGTCACGAGAGATCTGCTTTGAGAGGAGGGGTCACTTTCCGAGCTCGTACCCATGTTTGCTTCGCCGTGTGGTGGAGTGTTCATGAAGTCAGAGATTTGTGGGGTGTCGGTACAAAAGCAGGTGCTAAGTGTGAGCCTTTGGCATCAGAAACAGAATCTGAAGATGTGCTCATAGAGAATGTCGACTTGGAACATTTCCCCGTTTTCACAATGGACCATTTTATAGAGCTTTAGTCTATTTTCGTACCTGAATTTTATTTTTGCCTTGATTGTGAAAGGGCTGGTAACTGATACAACGAGTTTTAACCCTATATCCTACTGCAAGTGCACAGCAAACGTAATAGTACTTAGGGGTCGAATTCCACAGAGAACCAACTCACACTTTTTACTTCTATCAAATCGCAAGCTATANCTTTTAACTTCTATCAAATCGCAAGCTATATCAATCAAGATCAGAGAAATAAATACTAACAACTTAACGTGGGTGTAAACAATAAACTAAAGCAACCGGATATCGGATATTCATTCAGGAGTTAGAGNAATCTACCCCTCTACTAGTTATCTAAAGATCCTAACTCTCGTGGGTTTCAGATTACAAATAGGCTTTATTGTTTAGGTTCAATTACCCACAACCCAACCTAGCATCAACTCTCGTTGGTAGTGAAGAAATTGCTCTTCTAATCTAGTTCTGGTTCTTAACAAGGTTTTGGAAAGTTAATAACCTAAAATCATTGACTAGGTGATCAAGCTAATCT